>CM021531.1:16895211-16906905 GCA_010994315.2 Pisaster ochraceus
ACACAACAGAGATAATTAGAGGTTTTGTGTGGATCAAGTTTGATTATCAAAAATTTGAATAAAGTATATGACAAAATGAAATCAAGACGTAAATGGGAATTTGCATCTTAAAGTCAACCACACAAATCATAGATATTGAGGGTAAGTGCAATATTAATTGATAAGATTGGAAATGTAAATCTTCACAGATTTGCACATTACTTATTATGTCTTAGATGATCATGGTGGAAAGATTCTCTCGAAATATTGTTGCTTGAAATGCTATAGTTTTTGAGAAATATGAATGAAACAATGAGTTTTTTTATCTCGCGAGTCCAAAATCCGATAGTTGAAAATAGTGAAAACGTATAAGTTTGGTTTCTGCCATTTTCTCGTCACTCGGATGACCGCTTGAGCTTTAACTTTCTCAGGCTTGTTATTATCACGTGTACGTTGGGTCACACAAAGTGCGGAAACTGGTCTTTGGCAATCTTGTCCGTGTGTTTTAAATATAGTTATTTTACCTCTGCTTAAAATATACGGGAGGCCTAGCACTTTCAGGACGCGGTTTTAAACAACCAGAATATGGCTCTTTTCGAAAACGGATCGGACCCAGGCTGGTAGTTATTTAGAAAACCTGTGCTTTCCTTACGAGCGGAGAGCTTAAGCCGGAGCTCAAGCCGGAGCCTAAGCCGGAGCTCAAGCCGGAGCCCAAGCCGGAGCCCAAGCCAAAGCCTTGGTTTCGACATCAACATCAGTCACAACATCAGCGTCTATCGGAAAGTGACGTCAAGTACCAGTTCATTGTACGATCCAAATCGTGCAGTGGAAATTTGTGTTCGCTTAGTACAGGTTGTAACAATAATAACCAGATCTATATACAGGTCATTATGTACTATTTAGGGGGTTTCAGGGAAACAAATAAAGGTAGCTGTTTGACACTCTTTCACGCCTCGATACAAAGTCTACCTCTTAATTAGAAGTAAATTAATACTGTCTATCTTCGTAAATTTCTCTGCACGAACTCGTTGTTTGTATTTACCATGCGGACATTTAAGACCCTACACTCAGTCAACATGCCAGTTATATTAACCTTTGGGCAGTTTCGCACTTTCTGGATTTGTCATTACACTCAGGTGTGTTATCTGTTTTTGAAGCGAAACGAAATGTGTTTTATTTTAACCAAAACTAATGAGTTATTTTATCACGAGATAAGTATTTTCAGGTATTAAAAAGGCATGTATAAGACTGTATCACTTAACCCTATCACGCTTGAGTTATTTACTAGGATCCTTCAATGCTCTACCAACTCTAACACAATGGTTACTCAGCAGTCCAACTCCCAAACTGATGGACTCTGATTATGATGGTATGCCTGATCCCATGTAAAGCATAATCAGTTTGCTAGTGTAGTCCTCTGTCCAACAGAATCAAACAATGTATGCAGTTAGATTTGACGGGTTGGGGCTGGTTAAGGTTTTAATTAATACTTAAATTACAACAACACAACACTGTTTTCTTCTCATGGTAAACTTAGTAGCCACACTTAAGGTTTGGCCATGCAATTGATATTTTCGTTACTTTCATCAATAATTTTGACGAAATTGTAATTTCTAAGGTTGTACTTTCACAAGAGTACAACTTTTGTATCATTCTTTCTTAAACAAAGCAAATTAACAACAAAAACAACAGCATCAACATGAACAAAATCAACAAGCACACGAGAATAGCAACGAAGTAAGTGTAGCTCCTTTAAACAACATTTAAATATAAAATTGAATAGCAGAAAATGTATAAATACGAAAAAATTCAAGCAGTCTGCATCACTTTTTAACATTTAGCGTTTGAACTCTATTCTTAAAGGGAAGGTATACGTTTGGTAATTACTCTAAAAGTTGATGGTGATAAAATTTTACTTGGTTAGAAGTACAGCAGCTTTCGAAAGTATAAAGCATTTTGAGAAATTTTCCGATTCAAAATAATGTGGTTATGGAAGAAGATAACAGTTTTTATCCCCCAAAATTTGAATCTGAGAAACGTTTCTCAGATTGTGTTAGGGATTATTCTTCATGCGTGGACATATTCGCCCCGGATTTTTGGCGATATCTCAAAAACGCGACCACCTCTTGAAATGAATTTTACAGGTTAGTTTTATTGTGTATATCTACATTTATATAGGATTTAAACAATCGAACGGTTCCAAAAACCAAAGGTATATATATTTTTTTATAAGCCAGGTTTACGAAAAAATATAATAAACTAGCATGTTGCACAATGTATTTGCATCAGAGCGTCATAACTTTAGCAAGACAGAATTGACTTAGAATTTTCTCTATTCCCCCCCTAAGATCTCTTTGTCAGAGAAAATGAGCGCAGTCGGGTATGAGATATTCACCCACAATTTATAATGTACAAACTTCATGAAATAATGTAAAATCAATGCACGCTGCCACCTCCGCAAATTTGTGATGGTAATGTTACTTTCTTATATCTGTGTGCACATAATGCCTTACGAAATGTGACCTTGGGCAGTTTCGTAAACGTAATGTCATATGTCACATTATGAGCAGTCTGTATACTATATCACGACACTCGCTGGAAAGTCTTCTTTCAAACTGGTGTAGATCCCTCAGACCAGGCCTGGGGCATCGCCATATCACACACAGTACCAAATTTGTTAGGTTTGACAGAAAAGGCGCTCTACCACCCCACAAAAACATCCCCACCACGCCATTGGCAAGGAGGAAAGTAGAGAGTCGAACTACCTCGACCCCAGGGATGTTAAGATGTGATAGGTGCTGTCACCTTACTCCTTGGCATCTACTTTCATCTGTCCTCTACAAGCCCTACGACTGATTCATGTAATGCTCAAACGCAGACAGTAAAAAAAGTATCAGCCAACACAATTACACATTTTAATCTTTAATCCTGTCCTTGCAGGGGTTTTGATAGCAACTTACACACTGTTGGTTCTTCCCGAGCCACAGGCGCCGATTTAACAGAAACAAACAACTGCTGGTTTTGCTTACGGGGTTGAATTATTTGCTTAGACGCCATTTTGAATTAAATCGTCGTATAATAAGATTAGGGCCTGAAGGTGCAAGTTGTTATATAGACTATCCCTGGAACATCTGGAGTGCTTCTGCGCGCCTAGCTCATCAATTGAGCGTATTGCCAACCAATTCAATATATTTGCTTTTTCGTCGTTGGCTTATTTGTCCAATTATTTAAATGGTTTGTCTCAATAAAATAATTATGTCTGCAATCATTCCAATCTGTTTGTAAATTATACAAGGAATGACTCTTGTTCTCTTTTCTTGTTGCAGTTTGTGCATTTTATATCCAGTGTAGAATGAAGCGATATTTCCCATGTTCTGTAATAGCTACAGATCACTACATCTACTAGAGAGCTCATTTAAATCTGGCGTACTGGATGTTAACAAGCATGATAACCATTTTTAAAGCCGAGTGCACAATTATTTACTGTCACATCTTAGGGGCAGCTACTGTTTTGCTAAACACCCATATTGTATGCATGTCCACAGACTATGTACAGATAATTAGCAGGGTCCCTGTACTAACGATAGAGCAACAAACCATAACACATCACCATACCTCAACAAGGCCTGCTCGAAGGTAGGCTTTTGAAACAAGGTTTCCGTTTAAGGTCAGATGTCACGACCAGACATTTAGCCTTAAATGGTACTTATCATATATGTACTATGTGCCCATTACTGCAAAAGCATACACGGCGTAGTCTCTACACGAGACGTATGTCATTTGTAGGCATGAATGGCTGCCAATCAAGGTGGCTGATTAAGATGTTTCTTATGTTTAAGTTATGAAGCCTACGGTATAATTATATCAGTAGGACAAATTAATTTTAGCTTTAAATTTTGAATTATTCTGATCGTAAGTTTTCTTTTGTTTTGTCACAATCTAAAAAAGAAGAAGATAATGATATATAAAATTAGGGCTGTCACATCATTGGTGATCTTCTTTCTTGTTTTTGTTGTTGTTCTTTCTTTAATTTCTGTGGAAAATTGGTGGATCAAAAAACGTATTTTGACCTTGGAGTCTCTCTTTAATTTAACTTCAGACGTAGTCCGTGTTCATGATCCCCACTTGATTGTTATCCTCAAAACAAGTGATTGCTCTACATTGTCTCCTCTTACTGTTGGTCTCAAGGATACAGCTCAAGGCATTTTAAGATATTCCTTGGTCTAATTTTTTTATGAAGACACCAACAAATGAAGGGAGAGAAAACTCCAAACATAACACAGCTGCAGCCGTTTAAGATGGATATTAACTGTAAAGTGGTGAACAAAAACAAAGTGGTAACTTGGTTATGGTTTGCCTAACCCTCTCTGAAAACACCTTTCAATATCATCATGCCCCATCCACGATGAAGCTAATAAGACAGTAGACTCGAGAGGGTGGGTATCTTAAAGACAATACTAAAAAGATGATTGCCTCTGTGATTAATTCAGTTTAATTTAGTTTGGATGGATCAGGAAACGGTTGCATGGTTGCCCTGGGAAACAAAAAGAGAAAGTGAAGAAGGGAATGTCTTATTTCAACATCGAAATGCTTCATTCATCATGCCGGTAGAGCTTATGGTTTAGCTTTATACTGCATTGTCTTAATACACAGTGACATGTGGATGTTTTCTGGAACTTAATTTCCCGTTGGTAAAAGCTCGACCAAGTGTAAAAGAACATTTAATGTTGAATGTTGATGAGGTCAGAATTAAATGTTAATTGTGTGTAGTATGCACGTTCAGATAAACAATTGAAACCACCGGTAAATGTACACAGACTGGTTTCGCAATAGCTGATTAATCTGTGTTGAGGGATATGATAAGACTGGCACACAATTACACTTTGATTGTGCGCATCTTTTAGTATTATATGTTAGCTTTACTATCATACACCCCAATGACACGGGGCAACAATGTTGTTTGCAACCAAACGGGAGCCATAAAAGCAAAAACAGTCTGGTCCCTTTTGCAGTAGACTTGGTGCTTGTAATCAATATTGCGGCCACAGGAAACCCATCGACAAAGAGGCACGCGTCGTTATAAAATACCTTTTACATGAGTGTTTTTTGTATCTATGTCAGGAAAATGGGTCAGGAAGAGCCGTAGGATGTGAAAGAAATATCCGTTCCATAATTTTTATATTTTAATGAAATATAATTACAATGTGGCTTGATTGAACCCATATGAGAGTCTGACACCCGACTCTCCCGAAAGTTGCAATGCAAGTAGGTTTGCTACCTAGTTTGACTGTGTCCATTCAGTATAGGATGTACCGGTAGCCATCCTCATGTATATCTGCAGATTTGCTATAATGACAGCAAATTCTTACGGAAATATTCTGACCATTGAAACGGTGCGCAACAGCTTTAAATCACACAGAGATCATTGGTAATTGTCAAGGACCAGTGACTGCACTTTATGTGACCCAACACTTTACATGAAATAACAAATATAGCAAGGGTAAACTTCGGTGTCAGCCTCGACCTCCCAAAACACTCTCATTCAGAGCAGTGAGATCAAATTGAACGCAGCCTGGTACCTGTTTTTGCAGATAACCATTAAATCGAGAATTGTCATTGTAACAACGGGTACCTTACCACGACCCCATTTGGTGATAAAGCTTCATTGGAATGGAAACATATTCTAATTTTGTTAGATGTTGATTTTTGTGTATGCGCTGACCGCAAAAATATTAGCCTGGTACCAGTGCCTTTAAAATGGTCGTAAACCAAGGTTGGAGATCCCTACCAACACTGTACATTGTTCTAATAAAACAGGGAAACCACCAGCAGCAATTTGGGCATTATTGCCAACCGTACCTTATCTTGATTCATAAAGAGTAGAGGCAGCTGAGCTCATTTTGGCTCATAAAGTTGTTCTACAGTCAGTATACTTTGTACAAATTTATCTTCGACTTCCCCCTAATAAAAGTCAAATAAAACATTGATAAACAAATCAACTATATTATATAGTCCTATGTAACTTTAGAATATGAAACATGTGATTACAAACTGCATTTTCGTATTTGTTCTGTTTCTTTTGAGTTATCCTGTAAAAAGTATACAGCCATGTGTTATTGTCTATTAAGAGTAGTTTAGATGCAATGTAATCGGTTAAAAAAAAATATTTAAAAATAATTTTCCCCTCCAATGTTTCATTTGATAGTATTGCCGGTGGGTAGGAACAATGACTATGATGACATTAATCATTGTATATCCACTTCCTGTGGAACTTTAGAAGCAGAAATGAACACAAACTCAACACGTAACCTTGGTAACGATGCTCTCTATTTCATGTCTTTCAGCGGCAGTTGCACATAATTTAGCTGAACTAGTCACAGTTGACCGCCTTTCGCATAATTACAGGGATATCAATCCCGCCACATGTTAGAAACACAAGAAGAAGGCTCGGCATTCGACCTTTAACTAAATGTTTAGTGAGTTGTTGCTTTTTTGTGACAACGCAACTATTAGTTTTCTATCGTTACATTATTGTATTAAAACCGAGGCTGGCGGGTAAAATGGTACAGAAATAATAGATGTTTATGAGTGCAAGGGTGAGAACAATTTTACGAGTTGAAATATTAATGTTCCATTCAACGAGGCAAAGCGGAGTTGAATGGAACCTTCCATCTTTCAACGAATGAAAACATTCGCACCATTGCACTGATTTCTTTATTTGTTTTACATAACATCCAAGTAGAACTTTGGCAGTTGGAGGAATAAACCATTAACAAAATGTACAAAATTTGGTTTGGTATCCACTACGAGAGCGTTTTTACAGCTGTGCATAACGCGTACATACGCACGCATGCTGTTGTTTAGTCTAGGATGCAATAGTAAATAAGGTGGCACAAAGATGCACGGTGAATGGGCCACAAATGCGCGGTTTATGACGCAGGCCATGTAATGGTTTGACTACCAACAATCATGAAATCAAATGACAGGGATATACTTGGGTGTTATATTATTTGACTAATGAATGCCGCGTGACCTACAATACGCCAATCAAAAGACAAGTAGGGCCAATCTACTTGGGTGTTACAAAATACGATTAATGAATGCCGCGTGACCTACAATCCGCCAATCAAATGGCGAGAATCTACTTGGGTGTTATATAATCTAGTTTGTATCATGACCATGAAACATGACAGCAAAACAGAAAGAGGGAGGGGGGGGGGAAAGAATTAATAGCAGTAGGATGAAGCTCGACAAACATGACGGTCATGTTGTCATGATAACCCCAAAGTTCAAACCAAATAGGGACAACATACTGCAGTTATCAGTGCTAGACATCATTTCGCAGTAATGGTATCTTGATGTGCAATAAATAACTGGAACGATTCGCGAGAAATGAACGAATGCATTTGAAATAGGCACTTACCTGTAAAGAGCAGACCATTGTGTTACTACTAACGGGTACATAACCGCAATACATGTTACTGCATGAGATGGAGGGGGGGGGGGCGTTAATTTGAAGTTGCGGCTCAACTTAGACAATACATCGGATACAGAAAACAACTCTGTTTGCAGCCCTTCAATGAAAAGTCGTATTGTGAAAAGTCCATCGCAAGACATTTTTTGACCAAGCTATGTTTTCCCTTCCTTGCCATAATTTTTTTTAATTATTTTTATTTGTTTAACCCAAAGCACTTAAAAAAAACCCCAGCGCCACAGGTCGTTTCCTGCCCACTTTTTCACATTTGATGGTGTTTTTAAAACTACAGAAATTCACATAACGAAACAGTCGTAGAATATGCACTTTGATACTGGTCTATTGGCAGAACTGCCGAGACAACATATTGTGCGTGCAGAGATCAGGGAGATAACATTTAGTCTGTGTAGATTTATTCCGTTCACGGATCGAATGATTTGCAGAAATTTTTCTTGAAAATGTTCACATAAGATTTTTTCTCTCTTAAGATGGAGTGTTATGCTTTAAGCATCAACGCATTCCTGATTACCCCATGTCTCTACCTCGTCAACAGAGAAAAACGAAAAGGGAAAACAAAAAAGACTTTAAGGTCATTGTTCTTACAGTTGTTTCAGTGAATGTCCTCTGTTCTCAGGCGAACATTTTTGTCATGTTTCTGGTATCCATTAAAAATAAAATAAAACTAATATAGAATCTCCTAATGCATAAAAGGGCCCAGACTATTTTCACCTGAGACCGTTTTCAAAACCGTGACTTCGGCTTGGGCACCGCCCTGTGCGTCCGCCTGCTTTAAAGCACCGTACCGACAGGGCGCATTTTAAAAATTAACGGTGGAGCCTTTAGCCGGAGCCCAAACCCAGGCTGTGGTTTTCGAAAAGGGCCTATAATGTCAAGTCCGGCCACGCCTCGGCTATGGCCCGTTGGCTGCATCGGAAGCGTTGAAGAATGAGACTTTTACAGCGACTTGCCATAGCCACTGCCGAAGCCATCAATTCGGACACGACATACAGGCTGCGTCCCAATTCGCGGCTGCGGTCTCCTATGCAAGTTGACGTGGCAATCAAGCCGAAGCCACTGAATCGGACTCGGACCTAAGGTCTTGGATTGGTTTAATCTTCTTGAACAAGGCGGGAAGAGCCCCCAAGATGGCTGCATCGATCGTACCCAATTCGCCATAGCGCCATATCGTGCTTTTGTAAACCTGGGCAAAATTTCATGGAGCTGCTGTAAGCACAAAAGCATAGCAAAAGACAGTTTTGCTTACCAGATTTAGGTAACCAGCCCAAATACCATGTTACACGTACCATTTGGGACTGGTTTCCTGCTAGACTTGCTCGTCAGAAATTTGTAAAGACTGAAATATTGTCTGCTTCTTAGCAGATTTATAAAACTAGACCCTGGTTCTAAATTGAGGTCGTTGCTTAAATTTGTAGCTCAAACACCAAAGCAGTCGGGTGAACGTATTACGCAAACACGTAATATCATTAGAAAACCACAGCCACATAATGAAATCAGTGACTCTTTTACAACCCAGGATTCCAGCTGCATCTTTTTAGCTGCCAAATCTTTACCTTGACTCGTGGTTTCACAATGATATATTCGTCTTCTTAATTTTAGACAGGTCGTCAGATATGCTGGATATTTTTCAGTACATTATTAGGGGAGGATTTGTTTGAACAAACATTGTGTGATTTTGATTAAAGGTAGGGTCATAGATTGTTTTTGGTCAAGGCAATTCTGACTTATAGGCATAATCAAATAGATGTCTACAATAAAAGTCATGACGAGTGAAATTTTCAGCTAAATACAGTGTCTTCTTGCTGACACCCAACCCATCCATGCTTGACAGCAGGTACCAACTGGACCTCTGGCCGCAGCATTGTATTATTTTTAATTTTTATATTTTTATTTTTTATTTTTTTTTAGTTTTAATTTGTTTTTCAGGGGGGAATAACAAATTATCTAAACTATCACTTTAAAGGGAATCCTTTCTAAAAATAGACTATACTAACCACAGTATTCTTGCTTCTCAGCAAGTAAGTTTTTATGGTCATCATTTTTTGGAGTAGACTAATATATGACCCAACCTTTAAATCAAGGTAATTAGTGACTCTAATTCAATTGTTATTCACGAAATTACTAATAGCAAGTCGGCTCAAGTGTGCAAGAATTTGAGTTAAGAGAAGGTTTAGTTTAGTAAAACATTTTGTACTTCTTTAAATATTAAATGGCCACATTCGGTACGCGACTATGGCATCGGACAGACCTTACATATAGCCAATTATATCCATGGGCTTGTTAAGTTGGATCATTTGTGAATACTGCAATGACAACTTCTGAATGCCATGTTAAAAATGAGCTTGAATGACAAGTTTTGTTACACAAAATAAAACAATACGTGTGTTAAAACGCTTTCTGTAAAATGTAACCAGCCAATGTGATGAAAATGTTTAAAGGTCACGGTATATTCTTGACATGGCCTTAAGGGTTTGTAGGAGATTGGATCGTAGCTGCAAATGACAATGTTTTAGCTCTATTCCCGGTGATGCATCGGGTTGGCATTATTAACCCATGTCTAATATTTGACAGGAATGGGCGACGGAAATCAACACATGGGTTTACGACGTGATCGGAAAGTAAAGAAGAAGACGAAGAAGATTTTTGTTTGTTTACATTGTTGTTTCTCTCAGACGGACTTGATGTCAGGTTTAATCAGATCAAATCAGATTAAAATGTGGCTTCTTAATGAACAAGACATAGAAAAGTAAATTATCTAAAAACAAACCTTGAGATACTGCGTTGACACGAACGAGCTGTTGAGGCAGCGTTATGTTGGTATATATATTTACGGTACCACAGTTGAACTCCGGGAAAACATACGTTAAACCACGTCTTCTGTCTTCATAAAGAAATATTGTTTGTTTTAGATGAGATTTGAAAATAAATTTAAATGAATGTTGAGTCTTTTGTCAGGAAGCATCCGGTGCTATAAATCGAGATCTTTAACGTCACTAAACTAAACAGATTATATGCATTCAAATACGAAGGGTAGGCTGATTGTGTCGTGCATTGCCTGTAGTCTGCGTCTCAGTCCCATGAACAGACCAAACAAGTGAAGCATAGCACTAACAGCCATTCGTCATCTTGCCACGAGTATATAATGCAGCGGATATGAGCTGAACGCATAGCTGAATGTCAGCGCAAACCCTACTCTTATATATCTCTCTCCAAGCAGGAAAAACACGCTTAGGCGAATTTTTCTCTGCGACTGGGTCGAGTAGGTCTGATTTTAAAGGAAAACCTTTTGTGTTTCCGTACATCACACATCCTTCGTTATTGACCTTATTTAAACCGCGGCTGTCTTGCCATGTCCTCTGGATGCGATGGTAGTCATGAATTCAAATGCTAACTGACAAAAAAAAAAAAAAAAAAAAAAAAAAAAAAAAAAAAAAAAGAGAGAGAGGGAGACCAGACTATTCCCTTTCGAGATGCATCGCTTTTTGGTTGAATCGAATTGAATTAAACTGAATTGAATTGAGCTGAACTGAACATAAAAGAAAATGACGATGATTGCCTATGTAGAAAGGTTTTCTCAATCTACGATTGGACCCATTGGTATATGTCGAGATTGCCCATTTTTCACGCCTTGGGTACACGCCAACAGATCCTTGTAGATCGAACCAAAAAGCCTTCTCTTAAAAAAGAAAAGAAAAAGTCAAGGTATTCACGGTAGACTCGGCAAAAAGACAAGGAGAAAATGGGACCTTTTAACGTCCTCAACACGCAGCTAGCAAAGACTCAATGTTGGCAGGCTTCATTTTCCCAGCGGCCAAGGTTACTGCATTGGATATAGGGACTTACAATGTAGAGAAAATTAGTTGACCAGGCGACCATTTTACACATGAGTCAACTATTGTCTTAAGGGCGTAATAGTTCATTCCCATTCGGTCTGTTAGTAACACGTCATTTTAATACTATTTAGTATTTGAAATAGTGTTTTTTTCTACAGACCGCGCAAGTATTGCGCGGCTTCAAGCATTTTTTTGTTGTGAGCTCTGGCTTCCTTAATGTGTGAAAAAAATGCGCACTTTAACGATGAAATAAAAAAATACGAGCAAGGCTTGCGCAGTCTGTTTCCGATTGAAATGATTTTCTTTGATCACTAGAAAGCTGCGCTTGAAATATTGAGAAAATACCACTTAGATTTCAAATAGATGAAATACCACTAGATGAGAGGATGA
>CM021531.1:16922924-16933927 GCA_010994315.2 Pisaster ochraceus
TATATATAAATAACCATCAACCTCACGAGAATTTTAAAAAAGTTTTTCAAAACTATTGCTTTGTAATAATGTTTTTTGTAATTATTGATATTAGCATGAACTCTCAGAAGAGACAAAAATAACAACTTCAAGACCGTGAACAAAAATGTAAACAGCGTCCCCCCCCTTTTGACTGTCTGCAACAGCTGACCTGCAGATGAGGTACTTTTAAATATTTAAGGGTGAAACACATTCTGGGGTCCATGTTGCTGAAACATTAAATAAAGCCATTTGATGTAGAAACAGTTTAATTGTCAAGCACGTATTATTCATTTTTCAGACAGAGCATATTTAATTATTGTCACATTTGAACGTAAAATACACACAAATAAGTATCACGTGTGTGCTCGACTTGGCAAATATTGTCAAATCAAACTTAAATACAAACATATGGAACATAGGCCTATAACGTGGATATTTCACTTTATGATACCGTGTCGGTTCAAGGACATATCGTTTTGAGTAAATTGCTGTGAAAAAAGATCACGTGAAATATTACAGAAAGCATGACTGGAGTAAATAATGGGACTTTTTTTTTAGTGAGAGTATAACTATGTACATTCAGCCACTTCTTGTAGGTGAAAAAAACACACCATGATTTGCACAAATTCCGGGATAGCGAAAGGTGCATAGAGCAGATCTAACGGCGATTGTCATTTTACGTCCTGGACAATAAATTCGGAACAATTCTTGCAGTCAACCCTTACTTTATGCTTTTCTCCTCGCTTCGGTTTGTGACAGTCTGAGATCTTACAGATTGAAGAGGAACGTGGAGCAATTAAATTCATAGGGGGGAGTAGCTCTTATTTAAAATGCGTCATTCCTATAGGGCTCATCAATAATCATTGTCTACAGTCAACATTCAATCAAACACTAATTGACGATAACTAGAAGAACGAGCTCACATAATCACATCGTGTCATTTATAAACATTCATGTCTCAAACGTCGAGACCGTCAACGGCTCTTTTCAGAGCCAACACTCAGTTGTCTTCCTACAATATTTTAGTAACGGTTTCTTATTCTTATTCAGGTCTCAGTTGATAAATTATGTTTAGTGTATGAGAATGGCAAACAAAGACCCTTCAATGGGCGGATCGCCTTCAGAATGAACCAAAACATTATACAGAACGTCTCCTCTGATCTTCTACATCCCAGACCCTACTTCCTTTTACAACCAAATTAATAAAAAGCAAGTCCAATAGGCTCATAGAGGATGATAACCATGCCTTCATCTTTACGGACTGTGAAGAGGGGTGACCCTGTTTCAGCCCAAGAAGTAGGTGGCAACGTGCCCCTGGTGACAATTGATTTGGGTCGACAATCAAAAATCAGTTAAATGTAGCCCTCGCCTTAAAGTGGCCGTACGGCCGTGTGATGTTAGGCGATTTCTCATTAAAAAAAACAACAACAATAATATATAAAAATTAACTAAATAGACTGTGCAAGTCTCGCACATATCGGAAGCAAGAAAAATAACTAGACCGAAAACTATGTTTTTTTCTATGAAATTAATTTTAAAAAAAAGTTACATTACAGAATTCTTGAAAATAAAAATACCCAGAGCAATTTGTTATAAATGCAATTTGAATGTTTATATAATACAAATAGTTAGTAAAAATTAACATTAAAATAAAAATAAATGCATAAACAAAATAAACTTGAGACGAGGATGTTTTTTCTTCTTAGAAACCCCATTTGCTAATCACGCCCGAATGTGTGCGACAATCACATTGGTGTAGTTAATATGAACGTCAGTTGGGCAACAGTCTCAATTGTTTACAAGTAACAAGAAACGGAGGTCAAGTCTGATTCTCGAGTTTTCTTCGTTGATTTGTTAAATTTATTTCACTTTCATATATTTCATGGCTAAATTTTACTTTCCCAACAATAGCAATATGATATTATTTAGCCATAAACTACATTAAACTAATGCAATTGAAGAAGCAGAAGCGCGCACACGTAAAGCTCAAATACTGGGAGCAAAGTGGTCCTGGAGGTTCGAATGCACGCGAGACTTGCCTAGTCTAGAGGGATACGATATTTTAAGGGAAACAAACTCACACGTAGTACATGGCCCCATGAACATACCGCTGAGCCATACCGGCATTTCTAACAAAATGTAACGTTTTCCAGCATGTATCGAGGCTCTCATACTCTACAGTTTATTCAACGTTAACCCAATTACAACTGAAATCAAATTAGGAATGTGTGATAAGAACTATTAGCGATATTCAGATTTCCAGGAGTCGTCAACATGTTTGTCCTTCTTAGCCCAAAGTCAAAGACGCGTCAGGCAGCAGCTTCTCATGCGCACATTCTCATTTTCAAGGAAATTTCTACCGTGCTTCTTTTTAGTTAAAAACAACCTATTCGGTTCGAAGTTCTTTCTTTGCAGAGGAAAACAATTAGAGAGTGTTCAGTTTTGCGTTTATTGAAGGCATATTTAACAGCCAAACACATATTATCTAAAGGATCCCTTATCTCGGGTTTGGTAATTCTTGAAGCATCTTTGAACAAAATTGTTCTAATTGGACCCACTACGAAAACTATTGAACTTCGGTCTCGGTTATTCAGATCTCAGAAATTAACCACAATTTCCAAGAATTTACCTCGAGTCGAATTCTTGCATTAAGTAAAAGCACTGTGCATTACAAATTTTTTCCCCAAGGTTATCTAGTGTTTCTTTTGTAAAATCGCGGTGTACAAAAACTTGTGTACAAAAATATCAGCATATAATATCGCTAATAGTAAGATTAGATGTTAACATATTATTAAAGTTAGCACATGTTTTTTTGTTCTAAGTACGAATGTTGAATACAATTACGGAAACATGGTGGAGTGTGACTTAAAGACCCCCGAGATATCAAGTCAAGATTAATGTTCAAATCAATCCATTAAGACTGAACTGGATGGGGAAAAAAATCACCACGTCCGTAAATAATAATATGCAAATGACGACTTTTGCGTTTCCCGTGAACTCATTATGGTCAAAGCTACGTGCTTATTATAACGTTATTAAGATTGCTAAGTGGTGGCATACAGGGATTTGTTTACAATTGAATGGAAGAGTCCGGCCTCTATGCTTAAAAATATAGAGTCTGTCATTGGACACAAATGGAGTCACGACAAGCTGTATCTCACGATCTGATGACAGTGCTTCAAGTGCACAATTTGCAGAGTACATGGATATCTTTAAACCAAATGTACCGTAATATTATTGTATGTGAATTACAACTTCTTAATCGAATAGCAAAATACCTTTCAGAGCATTATTTCTGCCCGTCGGTGTAGGGTCCAAGTCCATAATTAGTTTGAGTAAATCAGGAATTGTTTTCGAACAGAAGCTAAGCTCGCTGGTAAACGAAACATTTCCGAGAGCAGGAAATTGTTACCTTGTAAGGAACCACTGTGTTTGCGATTAAGCTTCCTTGAAAATAAACGTTAGTATTTGTATAATTATATATTTTCTGTTGAGTAGTAATTAAATAAAAATTACCGACTAAAAGAACTGTTTTGCCCGCTATATAGGAACTTCGGTGTAATAGTTTCCGGTGAATTTTGTATGAGCCCTTTAGTATATCTTCTGTGCAGTGTGAAATAAATTCTATAAATAAATACTATTGTAATACCAACTATGCAGAGTGACAAATCTATAGTTTTGTAAATTAAAAAAAAAGAATAATGTCTCAAACGTTTGATTATTATAGGGATAACCTTTGCTTTTTGGTTGACATTATAAAAAAACCTATTAAAACCTGGGCCTAGTAATTGCGCTGTAGATCAAGTTGGCGTGACATAGACTTGCATTTTGATGACCTGTTTTGCATTTTACTAATGTAGCATCTTGCATTTATTCCCGAAATTCGGAGCAATCAGGTTTGATTTTGATACAAAGAGCTGATGGGAATAGTCGCTGTATAAATTACCTTTTTATATCAGCTGAATTTGGGACCTATATTTTTTTCTAAAACCCACACAAAAAGATGTGTTTGGAATTAAGAACTGTATTCTACCTTTTAATACAAAACAACAACAACTCACAATGACTTTTGAAAGTTAAGCCTACAAATTCGTGATGAGCCATCCATTTCTTTTAGGAAATTGATAAAGACATTTACGATGCGGTAAATTGATTGAAATTGGGTCAGTGTGAATCGATTTGGACACACAATGGTTGTTGGAATACTGTGTAAACAATAAAGATCTCAATGTAGGATTGTTAAAAGTTCTAGAAATGTTTGCGGTTGCTATAGTAAAACAAAAAATAACTACCTTAAAAAAAGCCACATAACGTTTAGTGTTGAAAAAATGTATATCTGACCCTCAAGCAATGTATTCGTTTGATAAGATATTACATGTTATTATTTAATTACTTGAAGTAAGGCTGACTGCTGTGTGACGATGCAATCACAGACGAGGTTATTTCTACCATTCTACACAAATTAAGTTTCTCATTGTTCCCTTTAAAAAGAGAACATTATTGTGTCTTGAAAACATTGGTCTCTAAACATTTGACGACTTAACGGATTGGCAGTAAACCCGTTAGTTTGTTTTTAGAGATATCGACGTTGCAGGAGGTTTAGCCCTGCGGATTGTATACTTACGGGTGCCGTCGAAGCGCGTAGCTATCGTATCCAAGAAGGTGTTCTGGGGCGCTAGAAGACCCTTGCGTGCTGGCATGGTCTCGGGAGTAAAATACACCTAGGTTACATCAAAGGTGTGGGGAGAAGACGGTACATTAAATCACACGGTGCTTTAGTTCTGGGTAACTCAGTGTGGCGACTGTTGATTCTGAAGCCCTGAAGATATATGAAAGCACATAAATTGCAGACAATCAAATCACTCCTCCAATTGAAGTAAATGAGCTTGTTGTGGTAATTACACACTTCTATTCTGCACAATGATCATGTGCTTAAACCTTCCCAAAACAGCAAAAGGGTTTTTACATTCAGCCAGAGCGAGTCGGCAGCGACCATCTGCCTGCCTATTTTATGACCAGATCATTTTCCCCGCCAATATGCTGGACATCTTTGCGTTATAACAATGTACCTAAAGTGCACAAGTAACAAACAGGCAGTTTCCCATCATTCGTAGCGAAACTCTTGACTTGGGAGTTGCTGCAACACACAATCGGCTGGAGAGAACGCTGACATGACATGTCCATACCTGAACATAATAACGGTCTTTCAGTACCGAGAGAACTGATTACTTGAATATGCCTGGAGCGTCAGCTTTTCATTGGTTTGGCAACCGTACGTGCCTCCTGTCATCGCATCTACCCCTACTTACCCGTAGCGCGCAAAGATATGAAATTTTATTAGCCTGTTCCATTCATGTAAAGGGAGGGGCAGATTGGAGTTTGATGCTTTCTGATAGAAATGGGCCATTAATGTCAGATGGATCGCTGACACAGCTATAATGCACTCATCTAGATTCATAATGATTGTGGGTATCAGCATAGAACCTATCCGGTTAGGGGGTTGTTGTTGGTAAACGACATGAATCATTTTCGTTTTCTCCTCCACTCTTCGCCATTGATTCAATGGCGCCCTGTTGCTCTGAGCGTGCGCGGTGCTTCCCTTCTCATGCAAACACAATCCATTAAGGTATTTCTTTGTTGAAAAAGATGCTATAGAAAGTGCCCTCGGGATAAAGTTTTCTAATGTGTTTCACTGTTCGAATATTATCTAGTTGATCAGAATGATAACATATTTTGTTTGCATTTATTTAATGGATTGACCGGGCGTTGTTTTTAATTGACAACAGCAGGAATAGACTGACTGAGTGACAGATTGACTCTGATTGCTTGACTGATAAGTTAGTTTGTAGTTGGTTCGTTCGTTGGTAAGTTAGATAGTTAGTTAACTGTTAGTAAGTAAGTTAGTTAGTTGGTAATATTTAGTTAGTTACTAGATAGTACGTTGGTTGGTTAGTAGTTGGTTAGTTAGTTAAATAATTGGTTAATTAGTTAGTTAGTTAGTTTGTTAGTTAGATAGATATATAATTAGTTCGTTCGTTCGTCAGTAAGTTAGTCAGTTATTGCTATGAGCTATATGGGAGAGTATTTGGTACATAACGTGTCAGTAATGAAGACATTGTGGTAAGATTGTCAGAAAACCAAATAATTAATTAAGAAAACATTGTGCTAGCTCAAATAATATACGGGGAATTAAATTTATCATAAATGCTGCCATCTTGTGGTTGAGTCCGACAATTTTTAATTGTGCTTTGTTTAAATGTTGTTTGTTGATATTTGTCATGCAAATAGGCATATTATATGAACGTAAACACTCACTCCCAAAAAGATATACTTCTTGAAAATCTTGACATTGTTAAAATGGTGAATGTTACTGGAAAAAAAGTTATTTACATTGATGAAAAGATGGTATTGAATATTTTTAATGAAATCAATGTTTGCATGAGATGGATCAGTTATTGCGGGCGTGCAGTAATCACTGGAACAGGTGGTGAGTTTTGCCGAATTTCTTTGATTGAAAATGATCCGCTCTCAATCGTATAATAGCAGACCCGCTCCATACCCTATATAGCCTTGCTTGAAACTATATGCTTCGGTGTCTCTATAGGCTATACCTTGGCTGTAGCTTCCCCGAGGTAAAGTGCGGTTGAGGAACGCCGCCAGCGTACCATCTGAAACCCGCAGTATCCGACTACTGCAGTGATTGGGGGTTCCTTTCTTAACGTCCGAGGCTAAAACAAAGAGGCGCCATCAGGATCTTGCAGTTTAATTTCTTTTACATCTGAAATTATCATATTATTGACAGGTGGATATTGTTTCCTAGGCTCGTCTGTAATTAAAGCGGAGGCCGGGCAAGCAATGTTCGTGTTCCTTTGAAAATGGGTTGCAATTATCTGGTTGTTACACTTCAATCGATTTTATGTGAACTGGCGAGCCGCGAAAGTAATAATAGTCTTGCCGTGGGTTGTATACATTTCACCGTGTGCTTACTCTACACCAAAACGGCTGAATACGGAGATCTTCGTCAACAATTTTAACCGACATAAGGGGGACACTCTATCACTTCAGTTTGCTGCTATGATTCTAGTTCATTCGAGTTGTATAATATTGGTTGTGATTAAATGACGTCACAGTCAGCCAGCTCAGACCGTTTTCGGCACAGTTTCAGTTCCGTCTCAAAAAATGCTGCCAATGGGAATACACAGTTTGTTGAAAGTGTTTGATCTTACTATGGTGTTCATCTTGGGCATCCAGGTTGGCTCAGTGGATTCTTGCCTGCCCTTCACCTCTGTGACCCCTGGCTCGAAATCCATACCGGAGCCTTGCATGTAGATTGGGTTCTTAGTCCCTAATTTTGGAGCCCTTCCTCACATCTAAAACTGATTTGTCTTCATCATCTTCTCGCTACACTGGTATCTTCAGACCTACAGGTCTTAGTGCTAGTCGCTTTTAGGTCCCTTGTTTTTTTTTATGGGAAAGGTGCAATGCAACTATTACTAATTCTCTGTCAATGGTACTTCATCAACAATGACTGTTTTCTTGTGAGACTGATTTGTATATTGAACCGACCATTCCACTATTAACAGTTTCAGTGCTTGCCTTTTTCTGTATATTTTGGTAAGAGCTATATTACTGTGAAGCTTTCTATTAAAAAAAAAGGGTGGCCACAGCTGGGCCGTCATTTTGATGGTACTACATTTTGTGGTTATCTGCATATCTGACTCTCTAATGAGCTTGTAACTCTCAATACTTGACCCCCTAGCAACGGACTAAGCAATAACTACCCTGCGATTTTCCTGCCCGTCGTCAGTCTCTACCTGTTTCATCTCGTTTTCAATCTTTTCTCATTTCATACTATCACAGTATTTTCAAAACCCTAGACTTTAATGTGCGGTCGATGAACACCTTAACTTTCCAAGGCCGTGGTCAATAAGCGGATATTGGCAGATCGAAAGCAACCGGAATTTCTGGGATTTCCGCGCCAATTTATTTCCCCCGCCAAATCTATGTCTTGATATGAAGCTAGTATTGTCAGTGGTCATTAAGAATCAGGTGACAATGGGGATCTTTTGTACGAGGCGTTGTAGGTCAATGACTGAAAGGGAAAGTGTCAAAAAATAGAGAGGAATCCATGAGGAGGATAGTTTGGTATGTTAGTCTCAGATCAAGGCGCAGGCGATGCTTGGATTTTTCGCAATACTATACTGTCGGTAGACTGGAATTCACTGTGCGGACTCGTCTGTCTTTCTGCATTGTGTGAACAACATTCCAGACGGTTGAACGAAGTCTAGATGAGCAGTGGTTGTGTCCCGAGTAAATGTTCTGGTTTGGCATTTTGTTTGCGTGTGTGGCTTGAAACTGTAACTGGCCATTACATTATTAATACAGTATTGTATACTGTTTTGTTTCAAACGTGCGTTTTATTTTTTACGTGTTTGAAATAAGATTTTAGTTTGTCTTCAATCGCCTCTTAGTCCACAAAGAAAAAATATTACGCTTTGCTTTTCAACTCGTCCAGTGTTTCTCTTCTGATAAAAACAAAAACCAACTATGAGGATTTCATCATTTTAGACCCTTTAACCAAACCACTGGATATTTTAGTAGGATGCAGGCTTTGTCTGTCCGTGTTAATCAACACCTTAATAAGATTTGGTGCACCGTCCTTATACCGTCTACGAAAGTATGTCTCAGGTGTGTTGCAGCCGCTAACATGGCCATGGTACCTATCGAATAAGTAATGGAATTCACTGTTTGTCAAGCTGTATAATGTATCCCTTACATTGCTCCAGAAGGCAATCCTTTCTTAGTTACAGCGATCGAACACCGGCAGCATAATCAGCAACTCGTCCCGAGCTTTGGGTCAGACGATCACAGGCATTTAAGAAGTAAGGTGATGGGGGAGGGGGCGCCTGGGACGATCGACTCTGAGCATTCACAAGGAAGGAGGACAACGAATCTGTCTTTTTGCATGCCCTAGAAAAATTATTTACTTACTTTTTAGGAAGCTGAAAGTGATTGCAGCCTGACATCGTAAAAAACTGAAACAAGGGGCCTATAGCAATTCAGAATTTAGTGGGAAAGTGATTTCTTTAGTGATATCGGACACCTAAGTAATAAAATTCATTACACCACGACGCTGTCATGTCCAATGTCTTTGTAAAGGACCTGTCAAGTCATCATGCTTTGGTTTGGGATTTGACATTCTCACTACATTGCCAGCACGCAATTCTTGTATTGAATATGCCCACAAACTTCCTCCCTCCCAGAGTGATCAAACTTCATCGGGATGATTCGCTCGACAGCTGACATAAACAGCTAACATAAACACAATTTTCAATAAAGAAAGCATCATTTCGGATATCAAACCTAAAAGTCAAATTATTCACCGAACAATGTACAGGCGTACATCATCAACCTGAGACTGCATTGACCGAATTCAACTGATGACGTCATCACCATAACACCATAACAGTCTTTGCATGCAACTTTGGAAGTGAAGTTCCCCGTGCGTTACTGATTATGAGGGCCAATTACTTAAGGCAACGCGCACGCAGTTAGACGTGCACCTTATAAACTTTATAATGCAAGTTGATTAAAAATGGCGGACCAATGGCCGACCGCGTGTGACGCCATCAAGAGATCCTTATTGGCTGGGAAACCATACACCTTCCAGGACATCTTCTTGACCGATTCGTAATTTTTTTTAAACATTTGTTTTTCTCACTCTCTTCTTTCCCCTTTCTCTTCAGTTTAATAATAATCAATGAATCAAAAGTCATTCTAATACAATCTGACAAAACGCGTTTGTTTGCGTCTAAAAACTGTCCGTGCCCCCCCCCCCCAACTTCCATTACCGGGCCAGAAGTCAACAACAACGATCCACAGACAGGTTTACTGAATACTTCAGCTCGTGTTTGTTTTCATTAGTGTTCATTTTTTTCCCCATCAAGATTTCACTCTGTTATTAGTAGCTACCAAGGAGCGACCTAGCACTATGAAGGTCATCCTGAGATGACGGAGACAAACATTTACCTCTCACTCTGATTAAATGTGGAGAGGAGATAGGAGATGTCTCCACTACTAGGACGACTCCTTAGAAAACCGCTTCCGTGGTTATAACTGGATATGTGCAAGGAGCGAGAACTACTGAAGTACGGCCGTCTTGCCTGGAACCATCTCGAGGGTCGGTTACCTGAACGCTGCCTTTCTGAGGGAAGTTCATCAACATTTTGAAGACGGATTTTTAATTGAAAATTAAGTAAATGGTGGGTTCACTGACACTATGTTTCAGTTGCGAACAACGGCGACATAATTTTTTTTTTATCGACACAAGTCCTTGCTTTCTTAAGGTCTTCATATTGAATTCTAGAACGGACAGACGTCATCTCACAGCCGGCAAAATACATACTTCGTTGTTGTTTTCCCCGCCGAAAATAGGAACTTTTTAAACATTGATATCAATGCATGTAGGTGGTTGAGTATTAAAAAAAGTGCAATACACCAAGATCAAATGTTAGTGTATACGGCATATAGAGAACCTGTTTGGTTGCAACGCCCCTCTGGTACGATGTCAGCACATTCTGACAAGCTTTTTCCATGTAAGTGCTTATTTGGCTTTTTCACCAAAGAATTTTGTCATCTCTGTTGTTTACATGTCTAGGTATTCCCTGGGTTAATTTGATATTTCTTGTTTGTTTTATTAATTAACTTATATAATTTGGTTTCATCCACCATTGAAAACTGACATACCAATTACGTGCACAAAGGATTCTGGCAGAGATTTGTCCTGGTGCCCCCCTTCTAACCAAGTTACTGACCCCTGTTCGATTTAGACTCCCTCTATAGGAGGTGTGGCATGGTTTAGCTTCGGAAATCGTGGCATATCAACTGGCCAGTGTGTCCCATGTGGTTAAGACAATGTAAATATTAAAATATGTCAGCAGTGCTGACAGCGGCCCTCTCTGCAGGGTTGAATGGGGGGGGGG
>CM021531.1:16934927-16950003 GCA_010994315.2 Pisaster ochraceus
CACCCACCCGGTCACCCACCCGGTCACCCACCCGGTCACCCACCCGGTCACCCATCCACGGCTGTTTGTAGATGTACCTAGATGCTCACATGAAGTTGTTATTCTAACCATCTGCGAATACCTTAAAATTGCTGGCCTTAATTCATACCATGACTTTTCGCTCCGAGTTGAAGAATCTTACAGGATCGGAGTTAAATCAACAACATGTAGGGGTTGTATGCGTGAGCGCGGAGCAGCCGAGAAGGGCGGGCGGGCGCACACTGTGCTTGAAGAGGGAAAGAAAATACTTGACTGTCTGATTGTAGAGTGTGCAGTCAGCTCTCTACCCGCAGTAGTCCGTGTCTGTTTTCCTGAATGTGGATTTTGAAGATGGTAAACCTGCGAAGAAACTAACCTTTCTATAATAATTATTAGAGATACTAAACAAGGAGCGCTGTCCATCTGTTATTACAGGGCTGCTATATCTGTAGTTAACTTGTTTTAAATTGGAGGGCTTCTGACTGGAAGCCCCCGAACGAAAGATATTGACAAAATGAGGAGACCGCTAAAATGAAAGAGCTACATAGCTACTTATAGTTGGTAGAGCACCGACACGTTAATCTGGAGGTCACAGAGTTCAAGTCCTGTCAAGTCAGTTTTTCTTTGCTCACCCAAAGTTGAGTTAAAATGTGGACAGCTTCCTATGTGGTTGATTACTTGCTTTAAATGGGTTACAGAACCTGAGAAATGTGTTAAGTAACTTTGAATTCGGTGATATCACAACATGACAATTCTCGGATGTCGTCCATGCAGCACATATTTGGTCGGTCCCTCAGAACGATGACATTCCTCACAGCATCTAAAATATGTTTTCATTATATTGTCTTCTCTATATATATATATTTCCATGTTACAGCGCCAGACACTGCGTGGAAGTTATTTCATAACCAGAAAGCTCTCAAACAAATAACTAGACATCTTAATTTCATTTATTCATTCTCTTTGAAGATGGAAAAATGCAAGGACTCTATCAAGAGCCCTCCATGTTACCTGGAAACCCTTTTCCACATCAAACCCGGGGTTACTAATTGATTCGTCACATTATAACCTTGCCACAATGTAATCTCTTGTGTATGGAACACCCACTACACGGTATAAATTACATTATTTCTATTTGTAAATATTATCATATTTCTGGTCATGTCAATCTGATTGTGCACTTGGGGGTGTATCCGGTGCTTGAACACCAATCGAAGAATAAAGCCATGCAACATCCAGCTTCAATGTTAATTGACAGAGCCAACTTGTTGCAATATACTGAGCTCAACTACAGTTTATTTAATTGCTTGTTTTCTCAAAAATCCACTTAGATAGTGATTTTTCGTAGCTGCTTATTCCCGAGTGAATAAAATAATCACCCAGTGAGTTATTTTCGGTTGGTTTCTATCTATATTTGGAACTTAATCCAATGTTTTGAGCGAACTTAGCCACTTGATGACGTCAATGCGGTGTAGAGTGATACCCTTGCTGTGTAGTGCTTGCCTCGTTAGGTGTGCTCGGCTCCCGCACTACATTGTAGCATTGCCATTGATTGGACACCCGGGGGATGCCGTTGAACGTGTTCACCAGAGTCCTCGGTCCTAGATAATCAACTGCCACGATCATGAACCATACTATCATTGGAATGACATAACCACAGTATACTGGCTAATACAGTGACTCCATGTCCAAGGATATGTAGGGATTTAAGTTAAGTGCAAGAGAGGTTTTACATTCAGACCTACATAATTCTGACAAACAGGTGACAAATTCGGTGTCTCACCCCAGCTCCTCATGTCACAGTAACTGTTACTGTCACAGTAAAAGTGACCGTGACAATAAACACATTAAAACGGTTACACGCGATGCAAACAATCAGGCTTAAACTAAAAGAATAAAACAAAGAGTTAATGCACAGAAAACAAAGAGTCAATAGACAGATTGCAACTTTAGGAATTAATTAAAAACGATAGCATAATACAAAAGTCATGTTCTAAATTTGGACAGTGGTCTCGTGCATTCTCGTGTATACAAATCAACAGAAACATGACGAGGAGTTACCATATGACATACACACCTTCTTAAAAACCTTTGACGATGCCGAATGAAAAAAGGGCAATTTATGCCGATGCAGAAAAGGTCGCATATTCCTGCCGTCTGATCATATCAATGGAATCCTAACAGCAGGATGTCTTATTCAGTAGCCACAGGCCAGGTCATTTTGTGCCAAAATGATGATTATCTTGAGGATAAATTGCCACGGAGAGAAGAATCCTCTCCTTTTGTCCTGGTTCTCTTCTCATTGTAAAGGGATTGGATATCTGATATAGTATAGTGAAGAGGTGAAAATATATAATTGCCATTACAAACTCAGCCTTAAGATTAAAGCATTGTTTTGAGGCAATGTGCTTTCTTAAATTTACCAGTAGGGAGAAAGGGGGTCATTGTGCCTGCTTGTTGGTAAAACACCTTCCAATGAAACCGGTGATAATTAATTGAAATTAGAAACAAACAAGAAATTGCGATTTTAATCGGGTATAAAAAAAGAAAAAAAGAACGGGAGGCAGCGTCAATGTTGTAGAAAGCGCCACAGGGCAAAGCATCATCTGCATAGGTTAGAGGCAAGACCTGCTGTGTTGAGTTTGATGGTGCAACAGCAAAGCGTGTGATTGTATTATTGTATTTCCATGATGCTCGAGTTTAACCAAGCGAGGATCTAAACCGTCCGGCTCATGCAAACCGCGGAATTCCAGTTGAATGGGATTTTACATGCATACAAAATGAAGTTCACCATCGGAGATATGCGTGAGAAATTTCCTGCTGAAATAACACAGTGATTTCATTCAAGACACAAATGGGAATAAATGTTCTGAAATTTCTAGACGCTGCTCAGAAGGCTCATAGAGTCAGCAGACAGACATTTTGTGCATAATAACGAAATACAAGAGTTTTCTTTCATGATGTCGCCTTCTCAGTCGTGTTCCCTTGCGTGCCCCATGCAGTCATAAGTACTGATTACCGTACTTTAAACGGGCCAGACTATTTTCCCTTCCCCGAACCTCAGTTTGGAAAGCGTACCAAGTTGCATGAACGAGAACATATTAATCTATACGTGAGATTCTCACCCAGTGCATATGAATTAACCTTATAACTAATAGACAATTATTTGTGTAAGACTTTCCTTGAAACTATTTCATGATCTTCTGTTACCAAGGAAACAAACTATTCCACAATCTTCTGTCACCAAGGAAACAAACTATTCCACAATCTTCTTTTACCAATAAAACAACTATTTTACACTCTTCAGTCACCAAGGAAACAAGCTTTTTCACAATCTTCAGTTATCTATAAAATAAACTATTTCACATCTTCTGTTACCAAGGAAACAAACTTTTTCATAATCTGCAGTTAGCAAAAAAACAAACTATTTCACAGTCTGTTATTACCAAGGAAACAAACTATTTCACAATCTTCCACTTCCAAGGAAACAAACTATGTCGCAATCTTCTGTTACCAAGTAAACAAGCTGTTTTAGAACCGTGACACAAGACGAACTAGATTTAATAACAAACAATACAATTCGCAGGGAACAGTTGATTTCCTCCTACGATTTGAAAGCAAATGAACAACACGGTTGAAATCGCAAGATGTTACAGCTTGCTTGGTTAAAAGTCATTAAAATGTCACCTTGAGACGGTTATCCGCGGCGGCAGTCTCAAAGCGAGAAACTTAAATCAATATTAATAATAAGGAGTCTTAATAAACAGACAAAATCCCCGTCTTTTTCTGTGTAGTTTAAGAAAGCATCATGTGCAACTTGAATACACATTGACAAGGTACCTGCCTATTACCACACGATAATAAAACAAACCCGAGAATCTGTATTATTGATTTTTGTCACTCGGTGTCCAAATACGGGGATTTGTTATTACACGTTTTCAAATGCCGACAAGCTAGCCATCAAAAACCAATCATCTAGAAAAGCGAGGGTGCTGCAATCGCTCCACTTACAGGCATAAAATAACAGGCCTACCCAGGAATTTACCTACAAGGTCCATGAGTAACATGAAGAAAACAACATTTTCAGGGAGTGGAAAATGATTTGTTTTAATACAAAGAAGTCACAGTAGGGGATGTTTTTATTGTGAGGTGAAACTAAGCACTTCTAAATTGAGACATTTTTGCGATCTTGGGACGCAGTGTTAAAAAGGAGCAACATAAATCAGACTGTGCTCTTACCATCTAGGAAATTAAAATGTATCTCGGTCAAATATATTAACCGTCGCAAATCACGGCTGCGATCACATGATTTCACCATCATTCGATATTAGAATTACAAATCCCCGACTTGATATTTCACTGGTAGTCGACGGTCAACTCCTATCTGTTGATTATATTTTTGTTAGAAACAGTGGAGAAACATTTCCGTGACATTGTATATACTGAGCGCATTTTTATTCATAGATGCCATTTAGTCCACGGTAAACTCGAGTTTAAAAAAGATCGTCAGCAGCTCCTTGCAAAATATTGTTGTCTGTCAGCCACGTTAACTCATTAATGGTCCCTTTTGATCTTTACCTTTTCAATTTCGTCTTTTGTTGTCAATTCAATAAGCCATTTTGAGATATGGCGAACACAAGACTACAACACTATTAAGTTGGGGTAAATTTCTCTGTATACACCCAAACCATACAGTGCACCACTACAGTGTCCACTACATCCCAAAAGGGTTAATAAGAACGTCTGGAAAAAATAATTAAATCAAAACAAGGTCACAAAGCAACTGCCAACTGAAGACGAATAGCACAACATGGAAAACTGTGTGAACTTTTCGATTAAATGTCATCAAAATGTTACTTTATTATCCTATATATTCAACTGACATATGGTTTGATTATTGAAATATGCAAAATGATATCAAAACACATTTACAGATATTCCATTAATTTGTTCTTAATACAATGCCAGTTCTGTATAACTAGAAAGTATTTATAGGGGAATTCGAATGAAAACAAAAACCACGACCAAAAACGTGTCGGTAAAATAAGCTCCGTAAGATAAGATCAATATTAAATTAAAATACATTTGGAAAAATCTTGCAAATCACAAACATGTTCCTCGGAACCAAGGGTAAAAACTAACCTTCTAATGTGGAAAATTATGCATTTCAATTCATCAGTTATCACCTTTAAAATAGTATAAAATGTTCTAAAAACTCAGAAAGCTGAGGTATACAAAAAACTAACACGGAACACAAACAAAATGCGAAGTTTGACATCGACTCATTAAATAATCGGTTTGTAAGGCTTTACTGATTGTTTATACTATCCTTTGAACAAGTCAACAGTATGACTTTAAAAAGGAATATCACATGATCGGTAACAAATACATTCAAACATTTTCACAAATGGCATGAATGGTCACGAACTAGACCATATAACCTGTGACATCTCATGTTTACAAAAGAGCCACAGGGTCTGGCCTTCCTACTGGCTCGATTTGTACAAGCTCAATAAAAGAAAAGTTTATGGAGATTTCACTGTCTGATTTTTATCCACTTTTGGTATGAAGAAAGGGGACACATCTCAAAATGTGTAAAGCTTTCATTTTTATAACTCTTGAATTTATGTGGAAATCATGACATAAAATAAAAACAATTCACTGTATGACCTGTGTAGTAACTCGCCTGCCAGAAAGGCCCTAGAATGTACACGGTCACTTCTTTGTAAACAGCGGTTACATTGTCTATACATGTACATCATTGGTACAATCACTAAATACCCACCCATAGAATTGTTTAAACCTGGGGGCCAAGTTTATAGCGCTGCTTAAAGGTAAGCAAATTTTCCTGCTAACTTTAGCAGACAAATTTGCTTAAGCATAAGTGTTTTCCACAAGTTAGCAAGAAAGTAAGGCGGACAGCTTGCACTTCACCACGGATTTGCATTGTTACACCATTCGTTTTCATACAGTGAGCACCTGAAGGTAAGCATGCCTTTTTGTGCTTACGGTTAGCAGCCCTATGAAATGGAAACTTGCCCAGTAAGTAAAAAGTCGGCCGTTATGCAGCTCTATGAAATTGGGGCTTATGTTTTTGAGAAAATACTGTGCATCCACTAACTTTGTCATTATTACTGTACTTTGTTTGTTTTTTTGCAAAAGGAGATAAGTTAAAAAAAAAAAACAACAACCAAAAAACACTTAAAAAAAAATAGTGACTCATTACCCTTACTTTAATTACAACAACAAATTAAATTTTTCTCCAGGCCGGGAATTTTATCTTGGAGACGGCAAGGCCATTTTCATTTTGCAAAGGACACTTCTTTTGGAAATCTGAAAGGAAACTTTTGAAGGGGCACCGAGGCCAGGGCAACAGAGGCCATGCACTTTGTGTAACTCCAGGCCTGCATCTTTACATTACACAACTGTATTAACAGTAATGAACTATATATGCATTAGGGCAGACTCTAACCAGGGCACAATTTTATAAAGCTGTTTACTGGTAAGTACAGTTTTTTGTTTACCACAGCAGAAAAACATGCGTAAGCAAAAGTGTATTCGGTAAACAATTGAGAAGACTTGAGAGCGCGTGTGCATTAATGCAACCACTCATCTGCTTACAATACCTTTTGCTTTGCTGAAGGATGGCAGTGTTTCTGAATTAGACAATTTACTAATTGCAGCACCGTAAGCAGAAAACATCTACTTTACAGGCTTTTGGGCCCAGGGCACAATTCGATAGAGTTGCTTATTAAGCACAAGAAGTAGCTAAGCGCAACAAAATTATGCGTATCAGAATAAAGTTACCAGCCAAAATACCATTCCACATGTATCATCTGTGACTGACATCCTGCAGATTTTTGCTTAGCAGAACATTTTGAAGCACTATTTGCTGCTTCAGCAGCTCTCTAAATGTGGGCCCAGAGGAGCGACTTACTTCTGATTATACAGAAGCTACTTCCTCAGACCTGGGCCCAATTTTATGGCTCTGCTTACCGTTAACAAAGAATCGGCGCTTACAGAAGCAGGGAATTCTTTGCTTACGTCAAGTGTATTTTGCGGGTTAGCATAGAATTTTTGCTTACGTGCGTGCGTACTCCATGTAACTAGGCATTCTTCGCTTACACAGCTAGTGCAGAAAACCGGCCCTTGCACAGTAAGCGGAAAATGGTGACCGCAAGCGCAGAATTCGGCAGTAAACAAGCCATGAAATTTGGCCCTGTTGTTACGTTAATACATACAGTTCAATATTTTTGTTGTTGATCTAGTCTTGGTGTTCCTTGAAAAACTTTCTTATTGACATGATTTGAAAAATCAATTGCCCATTCTTCAATTTCAAAAGAAAGAAATTCTAAACCAGAACTTTATTCAGTTTCCTCATTAGATGTATACATTGCTTGATTCCTCCTTTTCAATTTCTTACCACCGGATGAACCCGACTCAGCGCTACTTGATTCTCCTGTAGACGATAATCTATCTTGTTTGGATTCCTCTCCTGCAGATTCATCTTCTTCTTGGGATGAGTAGATGTCCAAGTTCCTCCTCTTCATCTTCCCCCCAGTAACATACGGTGTCCCCATCGCTGATGGCCGGGTGTCAGTTATCGTTGACTCCTGAAGAGGGGTGCTACTGAAGATATCAGAGGTTGGGGAGAGTTTCTGGCCTGGTGTCTCATCTATGCTTGTCTCATGAGTTCTCTCTGAATCAGGTAAGTCGATTAAAAGAGGACGATCAATTGAACGATCTCTCAGGCTTGTCTTCACAACTTCATCTTCCGCACAATCCTTTTCCTCATCATCATCTAAACTGATTTCAGCTGGGTTACTTGAGGTGTTTGCAATGTCTGTATCGCCATCTTCACTTCCTTCCTCAACTGACGTATCAAAGGGGACAGTGAAGGAATCAAAGATGGCACTTTCTTCATCAATGTCCATTGTTACATCCCTCTTACTTGAACTCCTGAGAGGGGATGGTGTGACTGGAATACCTGAACTCTCCATGATCGCTGCTATTGGGTCAGTGATAGAGAGTTTGGAACAAAACTGTGTGGTTTGTGGGTTGACATTTGGCTGTGGCTGGTTAGGGTTCCTGACGGGTTTGGCCGGGTTGTGTACTTGTACTGTCTGGGTGAAGTTATGAGGAATCCTCAAATCTTCCCGGAAGATTTCTCGTATCGCTGAAAGCTCTTCAAGTGAAGCACTGTAATCCCATCTACAATGCGCAAGAAAACCAAGGTTAACAATTTCACTGCACTGTATTCATTATGTACAGTTTTAAGTTGTTAAAATGGTGGGGAATAATGCCACTTTTATAACTCTTTTTGTAAAAAACAACAGGAGCAAAATCTCAGACCGTCATTAAAAGACTTTATAAACATCTGATGTGAGAGGGTATATTGTTCCACAGTTTAGGGCCAGTAGTTGTGTAGGCTTTGTCTGTGTATATCTCTAAAGGACCTCTTGCACCTCTGTACTTTTTAAGTAATGTTTATTTAGTTCAGAAGTTATAATTAAACATTGAGCAGAACTGATTTCTAACCATTATTTTGTGTGAAGAGCCTTGAGTGCCTTTTTAGGCAGATTCTGCGCTGTATAAGCTCTTTATTGTTATTATTATTATTAAAGATCCTTACTTTACATTTCTTAACTAATGGCTTGAATTTTCTATGATGAAAAACTCGTAAAATAAATACTATATGGCAATTCCAACAAAAGTTTTTAACGTAAACAATACATTTATAAACCTCGGATTACAATGACAGAACTCAAACAAAAACAAATCAGTTACTTTCTTTCAACAACAAATCTAAAAAGCTTCACTGACCTATTATTGTACTGCTCAGTTGGCATGTGAACAACTCGGTCATTCGTCGTCAGCAGTAGCTTCGTTGACTGTAGCACTGCGAGCCACTCAGAATCATAGGTGAAATCCCATGGTGCTTCTGTCTTATGCGGTATATCTACCACCTACAACCAAAAATACCATCAACTTGGCTCCGTTAAATTAAACCATGGAATGTTTAATAAGAGTATGGTAAGAGTACCCTTTTGAATTTTTTTCCTGCGCTGTGTACGTGCAGATTCTCGCCTAATAGTAAGCATTGGAATGAAATTGGGGCTAGATTAACTTGCACATAAAATAATATAATAATAGTTAGCTCAGTTGGTAGAGCGCCAGCACGTTAATCCAGGGGTTGCAGGTTCAAGTCCTGCTCTACTAAACTTTCCTTTGTTCATCCAATAATACATGTAATACTTGGTTCTTATGCAGCGCACATACCCTAGTAGCTAGATGAAGGCGTTTTTACAACATACTTCAGACCATTCAACAAACTTTCTCAATTCCGAATATAATAACAAGCAATGGTAGGAGCCTGTCCATTCTGTACATCAACAGGCCAAAGGTCTGAAATCCAGGATTACACAATAAACCCCGGAGAGGGACTTTTCAAGGCATGTTTTCCACAACATGTTGTCCCTTCTTTTATGAGTAAAACGAAACTTATCACGGTAGGTGCATGCCTGTGCATGCTAAACACTGGAAAGTCCGAGTGAATTTAAACGTCAGCCTTCAGGCTGTCAGCAAATAATTGACGAAAGTGTGAAGTTGGTCCGGGTGTTACATGTCATCTGCTGTGATGTGGTTAGAAAAATTGACAACTCACCTGGAGGAAGTCCCGATGAGGGAGACACTTGTCAAGAGCCAGGAATTTGGTCATTTTTTCATCTCCATTGACCGACTATAATACAAAACAGCTTAATGTCAATACAGAAGAACTTATCATGCAGTAAACATTACTCTTATTCTGCAGTTACATTGATTGATACACAGTGGGTCAAGATTTCCATAAAAGAGATGTTAGACTCCCAGATAAAGTGAAATGTCTTTGGACCTGTCAACAGTGTGGTACTAAAATTGCATGCACTTCATACATACTTTGTATTATTATAATTTTGTTAACAACATTAACCCATATCTGCTTTACAACATTTCCTGTAGTACCCACAAATGCATTCAATGGCTACATGTACCTGCAGGAAATTTCATATATGAACAAAATGTTTCAATCTTTCTCTAACTACAATTTACATAACATGGAAAACATGGCAAAACGTTTATCAACTTTTAGAAAATTATGTACTCTCTCCAAAAGTAGTTTGTTGGGGTCAGTTTATTTGCAAGGCAGCAAATAATGAATGTTTATAGTTATGCAGCAATAAGCACCATGGGCTGAAACAGTGTTAATGTACTGTGAACAGTCAGGCGGGAAAAGGTAGAAATAATGAAATGAATAATAATGTGTAGTTCTGAGTCTGACAGCCCTTTATCACACCATACGGCTTAAGCAGCTCAAAGAAATTGGGCCCAGAACTTGAGTCAATTGCACCAGAGCGCTCGTACATTTGTGCAAGACACTGAAAAAAACATGAAATTTGCCATTCAGCTAAAACTAATAGCTAGTGCCACTTTACAAGTAAGACCTAAACATCTACATACACTAACCCCATGCGAAACTAAAGCAGGGAATTTAACATGGAGATGAGCAGCAAACCAGTACGTTGGTTTCAAATGATGCAGTAATTCCTCGTGACATGGTGAACCTGACGACCAAATACAGAACATAAAAATAATTATTGGTAATGTGTTCTTCATTTACAGGGCCTTCCAACAATAATCAGCAGATTTCACAACTGCTAAGAGAACACTTAGGATGCAGGTAAGCTATTTCCAAGTCGACAAATTACCACTTGATTGGTTTATTTTGAATAGCGGCAACGACCGAGGGTATAGATTTGAATATATCCTTACCCTCCCACATCCTTCGATGTCCTCTATGCTAAAATGAAGGATGTAGAAGGACCGAGGGATGTAGTCCCAAATAACAATTGGTTATCATTGGGTCAAGCATTCAGGGATGAGATTTGACAATGTGGAAATTCCTGAAAAATCCTTGCTTGCCTGGGTTCCCTCTTATTCTAGAACCTGAATCCTCGATGCATCAACAGAAATATGACACTCAAGGTTTGGACAAAAAGTGGACTATTTCTTTCTCCCTTTGGTGACTGCTTTACTGCTTTCAAGAAAAGTTCAAAAGCTTAAGGTGTTTTGGAGAAACACCTGACGTCATGAAAAAAACCTGCGAAATCCCATGCCTGGCAATCCAATCTTATCTAAGTCCAAACATGTTAGTGTGAAGTGACATAGGAGAGAAGGATATTGGAGGATTAAGGTCACCTGTAAGCAAAAAAGCCTAGGGAGTACGGGTTCAGATTTATACTATGAGTGGGTTGAAATTACAAAGGGGGTGGGGGGGCGTGTCTGAAAGACTTGCAGTCTCCATCTTGAAAATATTGTAATTCCTCTTACTGTACATCCAAAATACACCTAATAGTAGAGATGTTATAACTTTTTGCATCGGGGATGAAGAATGTTATTTTGGATTTTGCTCTAAACACTGATGTAAATTTAGCACTGTATACTCAGTCCTGTGAAAATCCACAGGCATATCACTCGGGTGGGACTCGAACCCACTATTTTGTAATGCTAGAGCAGATATCTTACCACCAGACCAACAAGCTAGCCTAAAGGCTAGAGGCAGTAATAATGGTTGTGGTACCCACTGTTTAAGTAGACCAAACTATTAACGAGAAGACCAAACTAGTTTCAAGGATTGATTTTCTTTTTCTTCTCACCAAGTGTGTTGCTTTCCACCTCGTCTCTAAAAAATGTCTTTGCCCTGAGGAGCTGTTCGGTGTTACCATGGTGATATATTCCTCTCGGCCAATCATGTGAAATCATAATGTCAATTGGTTGTGTGATCTTAGGATTAAAAATAAAAGTGAAACATTGATCTCATCATGCATTAGGGTTAACAATTTGTTAAAGCTGTTTTCTTGACCCCCAAAATTGGGTTAACAATATCATGCAGAATAGAAAAAGACTGGCAAACCATCTTGTTTTCTGCAATGTTTGGCATTGAATGTTAGGTGGATCTAAGAAGTTATTTGTCATATAAGTGTAGAGATATTCCTAAAGGGGATATATGCCGATATGGCAACAAGAAATGGCCATTAATTGGCTCAATATCAATGATTTGAAATCAACACGTATTCAATTAATAATAATAGAGTTTTGGTACATAGAGTGTATTTTACACATTTTGCAAAAATTCTGCTTGTCACATGTATAAGATTTTTGTAACAGAAACATTTAGCATGCAGTGCACTGCATGTGTAGAGTGCGTTTGCCGTCAACGCATGGCACTGTTATTTTTGTGCACCTCCTTGCCTGAGCATTGTACACAATTGTGTGTATATCATGCATAACGTGTTTCGTACCTCATCATGTACTTGTACTCCAAGGGCATGTACATGAGCAGTGCATCGACTCAATGTTGGTCATGTTGGTAATCGTTGAATGCCGTAAGTAAAATTGTCTTGTAACTTAATTCTCATGCAAATGTTATCCTTAATCAACACTGTAACCCCATAAATTGTGGTGATATTTTACAAGCTAAATTATTGATAACGTTTGTCCAGATAGTTTGAATAAGAGAATTTAGTTTGGACAAACAGGGAAAGTGGTTGGAAAATGTCCGATTCCCAACCGTAATTTCATAGTCTGATTTTTGTGTACAACCTTTCATCTTATCCACCATGTTACAAATAATAGCCACTCACCTGTTTCAGTCTGAACACCTCCAGACCTCTAGTATGGTAGGCGGATCGAACTGTATCTTGAGAGTAAGGTGGTATTTCAAAGTGGCCTTTTCTAAAATCTCGCTGCTTAAAAATTCCAGAGATGCCTCCTATCCTGATGCCACCGTAGTTAATAATACTTGCATAACCTAAATAAGAACACAGGTTGAGAATGTTTGACACTAGTATCTGTAGACTGGACACTTTGGGATTGGTTTCCCATGATGAGCAAATAAAAACACCTAACGCACAATAGAAACTTGAAGTATTAAACCACAAGGGAAACTGACTAGGAACATTTTAATAAACTTTGGGTTGAACAAAACAATTTTTACTAGAGTGAGACTTTAACCTGCGACTTCCGGCTTAACCTTCCGACTCTCTACCAACTGAGCTATCTAGCCCTAATGATGTGGTCTCCCTATTTTGTCAATATGTTTGTTCAGGGGTGCCGGTCAGAAGCCATTCCAAGCTGTAACTGACATATAACCAGGGATCACATCCAAGTTTATGATACAACCTGGGAAGGTTGATACTCTTCCATCTTTTCCATTTACCCATGTAATATATATTTGGTGCCATCCATCCTCCATAAGACAGCTCTGCTAGGTAGTTGGATGCCTCATGGTTACCTCCTATTACAAGCGTCAGTACAGGGGCCTTCTTCTCACCAGAGTAGTACCTGTTTTCCAAATAGCAATTGTGATTGATGTGTGATAAGTACTCAGTGCTTTTTGAGCTACAGGCCAAACTTTGTGCGTAAAATTCAAATCAATAAAGGGTTTGTTCGTCATGAGTTACAAACAAAAATAAGCGAGTGATGAATTAAAAAACATTTTACTTTTGGTTAGCTAATTCTTCTTGCAAATAATCTATGTACATCATATAGTGCAACAAGAATCTGTCTGACACCTGGGTCCAACTTCATAGATCTGCTAAAGCCTGGTTCATACTTCACGCAAAAGCAATCTTTGTGATGTAAATAATCTTGTACATGCTGTTTTCGAATTGTGAGGCAGGGAAAGTAATCCGCTTTGGCAATTTGCATCAAGTATGAACGCGGATTTAAGCAGATAATTTTCTGGTAAGGTATTTTGGCTGGTAACCTCATTCTGATAAGCTTAACCTTTTTATGCTGAGCTACTTTTTGAACTAACACAGCTCTATAAAGTTGGCCCTAAATAAGAATACATCTTATATACAAAAACAAGAAAACGTTTCTTGCCAACGTATTAGTCCAGATTCTTTTCAATTTAATTTTTCCAATTAACAAAAGTAATCCCACTGGTATGAGATTCACAGTATTTACTTGTAGAAAGTGTTGATTTGACGGAATTTCTTGGGTACCGCCATGCATTCTAAATCACTTTCATTCCGAACAGCTTGGAAGTCTCCACAACACAGCAGCAGATCAACTTTGATACCTAGTCAAGAAACAAACACATTTCAAAAAGTTCTTTGTTGCATATTTGGTTTGCAGTAACACTATGTAAAAATATCTACTTTGCTGTGTAGATTGTTCTTTATTTGAACCTGTCCAGCTATTATATAGTCATGCTTTGTTCTTGTAAGGGCAAGGCTGTTTCTCCTTTGTAAAGTTACCTTCTTTAGCCTCTATGAGGGAAATATCATTTTGTATTGGGAACACTTCAAAGGGCAATAAGGCAATGAGCAGGGGCATAGAAGTGATCACTACTGTGGAGTAGCTTAGGAATCTTGAGACTACCCATTTCAAATGAGAACTTGTGCAGTTGCTTTTCTACTGGCGGGGAGTAGATCTGGAAAACCGAGAGACTGGTTCTGTGTCAAGGAAACATTCTAGTTAAGGCGGGATTCACAAAACCCAAACTTCATACTTCAGATATATTTTGTATTTGGGTAAATATTAAATATTGTCTGATAAAAGTCAGATAATTATATCAATAAAAAAATAGTATTAGCTGTTGCAAAATGCTTACCAACAAAAAGGAAAGGTACGTGAATGCAAAAACAAAATTAATGGCCTGACATTTCAACCCTTGTAGCAGTCTTTCTCGAGGTATTTTTAAGGTATCAAAAAAGAGAGAGAGAGAAAAAAAGAGTTGTTAGAGAAGTTGGAATGCTTCATGTACTACTACATACTACTAGGTACCCTTACACAGACTGAACACTTTGGCTAGTGTGCAAATGGTGTGTGGCCCAACTCCTCCGACATCCTCTTCTCCTACATGTAATTACAGTCGACTCTCGTTAATACGAGGTCCGCCGGACTGGCCCGTTTTCCTCGTATTATCCGAACCTCGTCTTAAACACAGCGCACTATTTTATACACGTACATGTACATGTACATGTACTGTATACACACGTTGTCATAGTGCATG
>CM021531.1:17053390-17063626 GCA_010994315.2 Pisaster ochraceus
TGCGGGAGTAAGTGGTGCGAGCGAAGGGTACATGAAGATTATTTCCAGGCCTAGTGTAGTAATATTGAATGTCATGAGCTGAAGAGAAATGCTGAAAAAGGATTTATGGAAGAAGGCTGTTCTTCAGGGCCCAATTTCATAGAGCTGCTCAAGCACAAAAAGTAGCTAACCACAAATCTTACCGTAATAAAGTTACCAGCCAAAATAGCATGTTACTTTTACAGTATGTGACTGGTATCCTGCTCATTTCTGCTGAGCAGAAAGTTGTTTATCAATATTTCTGCTCAAGCAACTCTTTGTAATGGGGCCCTGGTTAGTTATATCTAAAAACAGCTTCAGTTTACCTCGAATGAAGAAGACTTCAAAGTTTGAATTTTCCACCAACAGCTCATCCCGTATACAAGTGTACACTGAAGTTTGACTGGCTGCATGACCGACTATATTTGCTGACAGGGCAAAGAACGCCATACTTCATCTATGCCATCGACTTAGATGGTAGCAATTTTGTGCAGGTTGTCTCTGTAGCTGGGACTACATATGATTTCGACTTAGACCCTTGCAGAGGGTAAGCAAATTTTGCAAAGATTGTAAAAAGATTGTTTTATACTATTTATTCTGGTTGTGAAGCCAAAGATTCTCAGAAAAGCAAACTAAATCACTGTACTAGCCAAGAATCTCACCAAGAGAAGACAAGGAAGGAAGTTTTTGTTTAATTTGTGGGAGGAAAACTCCACGGAATTATTCCAGGTGAAACCCACGCAATTGTGTAGGAAGTGAAAATCCAATCCACATAGTGCCCCCGGCAGGATGTAAACCAGGGTCCAAGAGGTGGAAGGCAAGGAAAGATACCACTTCGCCAACCCGATCGCCCGAATTATGTTAAAACATTGATTCTTTGTGGGTCCAAGACCTTTATTATTTTTCCCAAAGTGTAGCGCTACTATTATTGTTGTCATTGTGGTAATAAATAATGCAAGATTTGTTAATTGTCTCGATGGTGTTTCGACCCTAGCAGAGTCTTTCCCGAAGGCTAAATGACATCGCATGACACAATTGCAGAATTAGTCGTGTGGAAAGAAATGGAAAGAGAAAGATTGAAATGAAGGAATCAACATTATAATATCTTAGAGGATATTGGGATCTAAAATTATGTTGGGAAAAAAACCCTGAATAATTATGTTAAAGGGAGAAAACAATTTGAACCTGTAGGTTTAGAATGTGGGTTGTGTATTAATACGAGGGCCATGTCACACACGGCAATTTACAAGCAACCAGTTCCAGGCAGTTCCCAAGAAGAAATAAATTGACCTTCACATTATCATGTTTATTTTTGTGGAGATAGATAGACTGTTCTCACGGATCTCAAGCTACTTAAGTGTTCATTTTACATACAGTGAAATTTGTTGCCTCCCTCCAAGTTGCTTATTAAAGTTGCCTCGTGGGTTTAGTATAAATAATGATAAAAATAATAGGCATTTTTAATGGACTTAATCAATCTAAAGAGATGTCCAAGGCACAGAGAAAACATACTGTAATAGTTGATAATGGATAGCAACAAAACTAATGAAATACATCTGGAAAAGGTGAGTTTTGAGAGTTATTTTTAACAGATTGGGAATTGTATTCAGGAGCAGAACCTTGCATATGCAATTCTAGAAGGTATAGTGAGCCAATGGAGAGACCGTAACACTGGTGTGATGCGACTTCTACGATTAGACAATGTAACAATCCGGGCAGCTGTGTTTTGTAGTCTTTGCAATCTGGCAAGCTAAGTGTTGGGTAATTGATAGAGAAGAGAGTTTACAAAAATCTAAATGGGATGAAATAATAAGGGCATGAACAGCCTTTTTAGTGTCAGATTTCATGGCGCTTACAGCACAACACTTACAAAATAGGCTAAATGAATTCATCCATGAATCCATCCTTTGGTCAACTTGATGGTACTTGTTCTAAAGATCTGAAGTCTAAGAATAGAACAGTAGGGAAGTTCTGATATGCACGTTTAAATTCCACCTCCTCTGCAAGTCAAAAATTTGTCCCTTAAAAATAATATTTGAAAAAAAGGATTTGACCTGCCTCTAGCCACTGGGCTACAATCTTGGCCATACCTCTTTCAGCCCCCTGGCCCTCGTTCAATGTTGGCTTTTATCGCGCGGTCTGCCCTCCAGCTGGGGTTATCAACATTGAGCAAGGGAACCAGGGAAGGGTATGTTTATTGTCACGTGGCCGGGATTGTTGATCTAGTGGTAAGACATATGCTCCAGAATAGCAATGGTCATGGGTTAGAATTCCATCCGAGTGATATGCTTGTGTATTTTTTTTCACAGGACTTGGGGGGGGGGGGAGGAATGACCGAGTAAACAGTACTTAATACACATTGGTGTGAGGGCAAAGACAAACCATTAATATAAGTTTCCCCTTGTCAGTCTTTTTTGGGTTTTGTCCATTTTCGATTTTCGTAACCAGTTCAAATAGTACCCATCGAAATGTATCTGAACTCACTTGGTAATTCTTAAAGTAATTCTTAAAAATGCTTCTCCGGTTTAGTTAGCAGTTTATAAATAAAAATAGTCTGTCAGGATGTTGCATTATTAGCAACTTATTACAACTTTTGATAAAAAAACGTGGGATTTGATAACAACTTTCAGGAAATCTGCAAAGAATTACAGTTTTCGATGACAATTTTTATTACAGGAAAACTTAAAGTTCTCATTAGTTTGCTTGGTTAATACTTTCTGTCGGTATTCGATACTTCAGAACAATGTATTGGGCAGGATCTTCAGGTATCTATCGATCCTCGATGGGCGGTAGACAACAGGAGAAGATTGATGGCGTCTCAGGTCCTGTTTATGGACTGACTGTAGACTCCATCGACCAGAAGCTGTACTGGACACAAGGATATTTTGAGTGAGTTGAAACTTCTCATGAGCACAACTCAAAAATGTTAAAGATGGGCTCCAAGTTCAGTTTTGTGATCCAATCATTTGCCAATAGATTCACATTTCAAATAAATGGCCTGTATCTTTATGTGCAGAGAATTTCCCAGTTTATTCTTGAATTCTGATGGTATTCAACCCAAAACGGCTTGGAATATGAGCTTATGACTGGGGCAGAAAATCTTCCTTGAAATGTGTAGACCCATTGTTTTTTGTCAGATGACGCCATGTTTAAAATTAGGCTCTGAAAAAGTATAGAATAAAATGGTATTTTACACCCATTGAACGTGAGGTAGAGACTTGTAACCCTTTCTCCTCCTCATGAGGACTCTATCTATTGGAAAACGAGTGCATCACAAAACTCAATTTGATCTTGAAGCCCCTCTTTTCTTGAAGCCCCCATCCATTCCCAAGCCCAGTACTGAGAAATATTCTGCTTGCTTTTCCTTTGCACTGCAATTTGGAACTTCTTTATCCAATTCAAATCGGTAATCTTTGTTAAAACACAAAATGGGTGATTAAAAAACTCGCATTCAGTAAAATCATTGATGAATTATAGGGAGGGTATACCTTTAGTAATTACTCCAAAAAATTAAAGAGCACGGGAGAGCTAGTTTTTTCTTGTATTATTTTTTTGCAAATTCGATGAACAATTGAGCCCACATTTTTGCAGGTTTGTCATTTTATGCATATGTTGGGATACAACAAGTGAGGATACTGGTGTTGAACGGCTACCTAACATGCCTAAAGTATACCCTGCCTTTCATATCATTAAAAACAGTTCTAGAGGTATGTACAATTAATTACAAGAAAAACCACTGAAAAGCGACAAGTACTGGTGTGTAAGAAAATACCTGGTGACTGGACAATACAATTCATAATTAACGTTTGAAAGTAAGATTTTGATGTGTTACTGCATGAGGGATAAAGGAGGATGGGTATCGGTTTGTCGCAGCATATTATGGCACTTGCATACGACCAGACCTTGGGATGAGACGGCTGGTAAAGTACACATCATGAAGCGGATGGTTTGCATTATTCAGTAGCAATGTGAGCTTGCCAACCAGTAGATCACCATAATATGCTGTGTCTATAATAGCGGCTGTTGACTCCCCAAGAATCCTTTCTGCTACTTTTATAATTCTGTCTATGCGAACTTTTCCACTCTTCCCATCAAACCCACCCCAACAGATCAAGCAGTAGCCTCAATTAACACTAGCAGCCGCAGTGTCGTAAAAAGTTACATACATTATACTATTGACATGAAACCAGTTTAATCTCCTGAAACAGAACATGCACAAATTCATTTTTTCCACATGTTCATGCCAACCCAGTTCATTGTCAAATATGACACCCAGATATTTGTAACAAGTGGCACGTTCCATTACAATGTTCATTACACTTTTTCCACAGTAAGAAAATCATGCAAGGAGATTTAGCTGGGAATAACCAAGACACAGTGCTTGAGCAGATTTCGGGGATCAATTCTATAGCGGTCCAGGGGAATTATCTGTACTTTACACATAACGCTGGTGTGAGCAGAGTGGAGAAAGACACTGGGGCTGACCTCACTGCTTTGCGTCAATACTTGGATTTCAGGCCACGGTATATCCAAGTCTACAACGGAGAGCGTCCTCATTGTAAGTATTTCAATCAAAATGATTCATCTACAGCATGCATAGTATTCTTGCTACACTTTAATCGGATGTCCGACCTGCCCTCAGAGAAATCAGCAAAATTGTTACGAAATAGCCTGGAAAGTCTTTAAAGGTATGTACAATATGTACATGTGGGTCAGGCTTGATACAAATCTTCCTACAAAGGCCAAATATCACGCCTATTACACCCACTTACCACTCTTCCTATTTATTTATTTACCCGTAAAAATTCAGTTGTTTTTTTGTTTTATTTGAAAGCTGGAAAAAGTCTACTTTATAAAGTAGGCTGATTTAAATGTTCCTATCGATTACGAGGGTCAAATATCATTACTGAGTTATATTGTGCAGGGTCCTACCCATGTACAATGTAGCATATCGGGCCGATACGCACGAATTGCGTGCTGATACGCGCAAATTTCTGCAAAATTTTTTAGAAATTGGGAGAACCCTGTTGTGTGAACTATTATACAAAGATTAGGTGTGTTAGACTGCACTGTTGCAGAATGTAAAAGGGAGGTGAAATCTGGAGCGAAATGGAACAGTCAGATCACACCGCGGGACTATATTCTGCGACAATGCATGAATGAAAAGCATTCAATGTTTGTCATATATAAATCGCACAAAAACAAATTGTTCACAATAAAGACGAAATAGACGCGGAAAGTTGTCCACCCCGCGCTCTGAAAAAACCCAAAACACCTAAATTGCTTGGACGACTCCATGTAGACACCAACCTTGTCTACTTTGACATGACCTTGGCTCATCAGGACAAGTGTGGGGGGTGGGGACACGATTATTTTGGAAACAAAACTGCAAAGTATCCTTTATTTAGCCATATAGTCCTCCTAAATCAAATTTTGGAGCATCGCGACAGTATACATGGCGAAATAAAGGGTGATGCTTGATCCACCAATCAAATGACAAGGATCTGTGTGTGAGGTATACATTCAAGTGAGGTTCGAGGTGACACCATGTACAGAAATATCTTTACGAGTTGTGGTGGTGAGATGAACCGGTGGTTTGGCAAAGTTTGGGTCAGTATGCTTTGGCCGTCTGTGGTACAAATATTCATCACATACAAATCCTGCATCAATCAATCAATTAATCAATCTTGCACTATAATCCAAAGGGCATTGGTTCCGTGAATTTTCCCTCTCCACTCTTGCCTATGCGTTCTTCAGTTTTCAAGACTACAAGAATTTCTGCATTCTCTAAACTTTGAAACTCATGCACAGTGGTGCAGCATTAGCACAGCAATACATTTTATTTCCCTGACTTCAGAGTAGGAATTAAAAACAGTAAAATTTGAAATGAACAATTTGCATTCAAAAATCCCGCCAACAAAACTCAAACTGGACACAAAATTATCAGCAGTAGTAACTCTGGTCAAATTTTCAAGTCAAGTCACAAGTCAAATTTTTCCGAAGGCAAATCAAGTTGCAGGTCGTTTTTTTTAGCACTATTTTAAAAAATTGTCTGTCAAATTCCCCCCCCCAACAATTTACTGTGGGTTACAGGTACTGGCATTGAATGGAAACCCGATAATTCATATACTTTTTGAAGTATTCAAGATTGAAAAAATTATAATTTGCAGTGAAATAAAACAAAAGTTTTTTCAAATTTCAAATATTGCCATTGATGTTTATGGTTGACCATGAATCCTTACCTATGGTTGTTGATTCATATTAACTTAATTGTAAAGCTACCCCCTTGCAACTTTATAATTTGTATTTATTTTTTTTTGCCAAAACTGTGTTTCAATAAATTATTATACAATGTGCTTGATTCTTCAGAAAAACTTATGATGACAAAGTTGGGGGGGGGGAGGAATGATCTGATTGACATTTCATTCCAATTTGTCCATTTCTGTTCTTCTCAAGAATCATCACCTATAGTGCTACATGTAAGCAAATAAATCACTCCTTAACCAAAAAACCCCCACCTTTTCAGCATAAATAACTAGACATCGCATAAATTATTAAAAACATATTTTTTTTAAATTTTATTCAGAATAAAGCAAAGGGGGGGGTGTGAGTTTTTTCTTTAAAGTTTTGCATTTCTTCCATTATGAATAAGGGGCATAGAAAGCAACCTAAATAAACACAGTTTCACACCCTTAGTTTTGAGGGAAAAAAGGGGATGTGAGCAAGGGTTCTGATAGAGTAGCTAGCAGTCATGCCAGAATGACTCCCAAAGTTCTCTGTGGCTTCAGTGAATCCACCCCCATCATGAATGGTTCAACCCTGATTAGCATAACAAACTTAAGGGGCTAGGCTTTATGCTTTCACTGATGTCAAACAGAGATACACTGGTAGTACTGATAATCAAATATCTAACCATTCCTATTACATTGACAAAGATAGATGACAATGAGCCTACACCTTTACTTTGAATAACAATATTGACTTCCAGAGGGATGACTCTGTGCCTGGTACCACGAGTCAATCTGCTCCATGTATTGCTAATACTGTTAGTGTTAGTATCACTATATAGGGGAACCTGTGTGTTAGGACATCATTTACTGGGTCACTTCATTGTGTAACAAGCTGCATTGTCTGTGCGTCAGTGTTTGTAGTCGGAGGCCGTCTTGCAGCTCTGACAGTGAATTGAGTCGCATCCCGTAACATCACAGTACATCACGGTAGACATTAATTCTTTATTGTTAATACGGCTCAACTCGGATGCTTACAGAACTGATATAAACTACACGTCCTGTATGTGTGTTCATTGTGTACACTGCTACCTGCATCTCCTCATCTTTCTGCATGATACATTGTAAAATGATCTTGTTGGCTTTCGTGTGCATGGTGACTGTATCATCATGCCTTGGTCAGACATTGGTTCCTTCGACTGCCACGGTTAAGCAGGCTACATCTCAGCAGACTACGCTGAGCACAGTAAGTTCAGTGACTACTCTGGCGCCAAACAGTAAGTATGAAAAAGGGGACATCGAGTATGTACAAAGCTTTTTTACAGTCGATCTCAGACAACTAATGACTGCTACTCTTTCTGCCACCCCATCATGAGGATGATGTAGACTAGATTGAGGAAACATCTACCCTGCAGCTGCACTCATCAGCCAAGCCTCTGACCCTACTTGTACTTCTGCCTGCTCAAATGTTGCCAGGGCTCATGGTGGGGCCCGATCAGGCTGGTCATATTGTTGAATGGAATTGTGTTTGGAGTCCAATGATGGTTGTAGTTTGAATTGCAGATTCCCTTGATCATGTTGATTGGTTTCGGAACTTAACTGTAACGGGGAAAAACCTGAATGGTGTTGATCAGAGCAGAAGATGTGTATTTCTCGATATGTAGATGAATTGTTGGCACAACATTCAACATTCAATAGTCCAGCAGAATATTAACCTGATCTCACTACCTGAAGTACCCAGATCATAAACTGTTTTGGGTGGTTGGACAATGAATAATTTACTAGAGCTGGGTTTGAACCTGTAACCTCCATGTTAATGGGCAGGCCCTCTACCAACTGAGCGTATCTAGCCCTAATGTTGGTGGTCTCCCTATTTTGTCAATTTGTTTGTCCGGGAAGGGGGGGGGAGCATTACAGTAATCAGAACATAAACTGACAGACAAACTTGTTGTAATTTTACCTTTTTAAGAGATTTGTGCAGTATTCCTTTATTTCTTATTCTATTATTGGAGATGTTAACTGATGCCGGTTTGGCACGCAAAAGCTTTGCTCAATTCCTTGAATGATTGGTTGGTGAACCACTTTGCTGCGTAGAAAAGTTGGAACGCTTGACGTATCTCAAAGCCAAAACCCAAGTTGACCCAAAAAGATGGCATCTGTCGGATGTTTGTGTTACATTTTTTGTTGTCGCTTTATTAAATGCAGGTTGTTTATTTATTCAATCTGTTCAAAGGACCAATAACATGTCAAAAATGAAATGATTAAGACATGACCTGAATTTATTGGGGTTCATTAGCGCACTGTGTTTCTTTTCAAACCAGAAGGATGAGCGTTGAGTGGAGGAAGATGAAGTTGTGTTAAAATCACACATGTTTAAATAACCAGCTGCTGTAAATCAAACTATTTTTTATACAAAATTAGCTTTCAGTATTTGTTACATTCAGTGAAAAGGCACAGTGGTGAAAATAAACATAATTTGCTTTCGAACTGCCCTCAAACAAGGTATTATCAAATGAGTATAATTTGTGATAAAAATTACAATGAAGCTGTTGGTCTAAAGGAGAGTTTTACAGGAGCAGCCACCATTTTTCTTCAGTGTTCATTTATTATTACTTTCCACATACTGGACATGTAATTGATACAGTTTTTTTCACACATGCTATCCTCTGATTGAGCCATGCCACCCAAGGTGTTGACAGCAGCTCTAATTATCACAGCTAATGAAGATTGCGTATTAACTAAGCAGAGTAGTGGTTATGAAAGAGACAGTGACATAGCTAAACATTTTGTTTTTGTGTTTTTGTGTTTTTGTATTTCTTTGTTTATTTGTTTGTTTGTTGTTGTTGTTGTTGTTGGGTTTTTTTTTTTTTTGGGGGGGGGGCAAAGCCATAATTTAGAGGGCTATTTCATGTATCTAAACATTCATTCATTTGTGCATTTTTTTCTTCAATTTAAGTAGGGGGGCAGGGTCCTGAGGGGGGGGGGGATCACCACTGACAAACCAATCTGATTTATGCTCAGCATTCAGTGTATGAAGCCAACAGTGACAACTAAAACCTTATTTTCTTGTATTTGAGTGTGATTAGTGCTGATGCATCTCTACATTATTTGTCTTTGGCTGTCCTTGATGACGATCTCATCATTTTGATCAGGTTAGATGGCACTCGTTTGTGTTGAGTGAGAATGTGAGATTGTCCATGGCTGGGAAAGCTTGTTGGTGAGCGAAAGTGTCTGCTCTAGACTGTGAAAGTCTTGCACGTAACCCTCCAGTAACAAGTTGGTCCCGAGCATTATTATTGTGTTTTACATGTGCGTGATTCTGTTTCTTCAAATCTTTTAGTGTAGCGTAGTTAAATGTGTTTTCATGAATTTGGTATAATTAGAGTTTAAAAAGAAGATTTCATTTAATAGAAAGATAGATACGTGGGTATCGAAATTGAGAAAACAACTCGAATGAAGACTTTATTTTTTATGAAATCAAACCTTCTTTTTAAACATCTATTTCACAGAAAAATAGTCTACGCTCAAGTTGTGTACTTGTTTCCGATACTCATGTATCTATTTTTCTATGAAATCAAATCTTCTTTTAAAGTTGTTTGTATACAAAATTCATGAAATTACAAATACAAATATGAGACCTGGACTTAAATGCATTTTGCTCCTACAAACACAGCATTTTCTACACACTAGGCTTGACTGATGAACAACTTGTTGTCTACATTGTAGTATTGTACACAAGCATCTGTGTTTTGGGGTACACCAGAGTGGTGTGTTGTGATGAAGACATTTTCTTAGAAAAAGGGTGGGGCGGGATGTAATCCAATATGCTGACTAAAATTCTCACTGGTAATTTAAAGAGAAAGTCTAGGACCTAAATATAAGAGTGCAGAGTGCATGATATGCTAAACCACTGCACTACACAATGTGCTGTACATGTACGTGAGTTTTCAAAAGGAATACAATAGCATCAATAACCTTCAAAGCCACTGGA
>CM021531.1:17128314-17144580 GCA_010994315.2 Pisaster ochraceus
GAATATAGAGTTTTGACTCACGGCACTCATCAAGGAGTCCAAGACGCTGACAGCAAACGCTGTACCACAAGCAAATGGCTGAGTAAGGTATAACTCAGTGTCAGGATCATCCTCATCGTCATCATCAAGAAATTGAACGTTGATGTCGTTTACTGAGGAGAGACACCAACAAATTAAGAGGCGGTACATCTTTTAAAAACAAATCCAGGAATATCTTGTGTATTGTTGTGTTTATTATGTATAAAACAAATCTGAACTTAATTTCGTTCATAAGTGGACTGGCACTTCAACATCTTAATTATCTGAGTGCACAATGCTTGTCACACGTAGAATAAAACCAAAACTATCACATTATTTTGTATATTCTGTGGACTTTGCTACTTCTGCAAGCACCCACCCATCCCTTACCTACAAGGTCAAGGGTTCGAAACCAATCCTGGTGCCTGTAGATAATTTTCACAGGACTCACAGAGGACCAAGTACACAGTGCTTATTACACGTAGAATGAAGCAAAATAACAAAGTTGCATTGTTCTTTATCTCTTTATGCTATGATAAAATCAAGTAAAACCCAAGCAGATCAGAGCTATAACCCAAAAATTGTCAGTTGATGGTAGCAGAAAAATCCATGCTTAAGGTAAAATGTATTTCATAGGTTAAGGAATTGCGCATATGCTAGTGCATACCACCCGCTGCTGAGCAATCTATACACAGCTAGCACAGACCCTGCAAGTCTAGACATGGTGACCATGCCCCAAGCACAGATTTCTGTTTTAAGAAGATTCATTAAACTGCAAGGTCATTATTTTCTTGAAGTTGCTTTAAGCAGTGTCTGAATCAAGACACTTTTGCTACGGCTATGGCTGTTCGCTGCAACGACAACGCTGAAGAATGCATTTTTTTCAGCAATGCTTACATAGCCACTGTCATTTCAAAGCCATAGTCAATTCTTACACAACTTTAATTGCACAGCCATAGGTCAGTAATAAAGATTGTATAGTGCCATAGGGCTCAAGATGGGCAACTGGAGCTCTTCTATTGTTAGAACGTAAAGTGCGACCTGGGCTCCATTCTAGTAAGCAAATGTTTGGTACCAATAGTCATTATCTGCAGTACTGCACTGATCTGTTGCTGCATCAAATGAGTTGCTTACTAAAATGGCGTCCGAGGGCATACTTCACATTTCAGACCGAATTGACCAACTAAATGATCTTTAATTAGTAATGTACTGACTTACCCAACTCAGTCAGCATTGGAACAGTAATCTTAGTTGATCCTTGCGTGAATAATGATCTCTTAATACTCCCTCCATTTAGCCGTGTTGGTGATTCTGATGGTCAAACAGTTAACAGTTTCTGGGTGAGTTGAAACCATAACAGTAACCTGCAATATATTCCTCCATAAAACAATTCTTTTTACACGTTTATTGTATATCACTACCTCATATGTATTCATGCAAGAGCTAAATTTTCACTCTGGTCCAATATATTTTTTGCTGATTACCAAGTGCGACTGCCAGTATCCACGCACAGGGGATGCATGACGCACAGGGGATGCAGACTGTTGCATGTGCAACATTCACGCACACGGTAAATATACATGTGCGCAACAGTCAACTACGCATGCATTTTACGAAGCAATAAGGACTGCCGGGGGTGTAGTGTATTGCACATGTGCGAACATCTCTAGCTACATACACATAAAAAGATGGTGGCACACATAAAATCATTTCAAACTGCTTTTTCCCAAGCTCAATGATAAAAGTACGAGATAGTCAAACAATCATAACAAAGTTTATTTCGAGTGGACAGTTTATATTAGCTCCCCTCCTTATTGGAAGTTGACTAACTAGTTCCCGTGGCTTCACCTGGGGAAGTAGTTTGTAAACTACCTCGAGGAGCTAATTTCGACTGTCCACCCTCAAAGCATGTTATATTTGTATATCATTTTCCATCAGGTCAGTCTTAAGTTGTTGTTTTTTGCTCTATGGCGAGTACAAACAGCTAAATCTGCATATGGTGTAAGTTATATTGTCAAAGTTTTATACTGCAGCTATGAGGAAAAAATCCCTCAGCATACAAACAACAAACTTTGCAGGACATAAAGACGACAGCAAACAAGATGTTTGAGTTACTTTCTTAGTCAATGTCTTCAAGATTGCCTGTATTTCGCTCAAAGTAAAAAAACAAGATCAATTGTAAATTGATGAGATGTTTCTTTAGTGACAAAGGAATAAATTTACCTGCAGCGTACGCTGCAATGATCTTAGATCGTCTACTGTGAGCCCCAGCAGCCATGATGGATTTCAGATTCAGAGAGGACAAGATGGTCTCTTTGTCTTGAAGACCCTGTTCAATATTGTCTCCCATGTTGGCAGACAAGATGACACACATCGCACTCTGATGGACGTTGACGTTACGCATGTCTGCACGGCTCAGCGGGGATCCCTATTATATATGGGAAAGTAAATTGGTCAAAATGAAATACAGGTTGTTCTTATTATCTTAATATCTGTTTCAGGTAACTAAGTAAATTGCCCTTTACTGCAATCTCTAGCCATGTGAAGAGGAGTCAATGAAGGTTGGGTGTGTGGAGACAAACCTTGGGAGATTGCTGAAGAGCTTGTGATAAATTAAGGGAAGATTGAAAAATGTCAAGTCGTGATCCAAATTTCATGAATAAAACAAAGAAAGCCACCTCTATGCCATCTTGACATTCAAAATTAATCAGTAACATCATGACTCGTCTGGTTTAGAAGTAGGTATTTGGCAGGTTTTTCTTTCCCAAAACATCACTCATTAACATAACGCTCATTTAAGTTTTTTTTTTTTACAAACTTGGGCATCCTCGCTTCTCAAACATCAGCTTAGTGATACCAAATCAAGACACAACATGTTTTTAAGCTGATTCTTTCAGACTTCTTGATTTAGCCAGTCTTTCTCAAAGGCTAGCCTTTCCAGAAAGACTCTACTGGGGTTGATGTGTCAGGTCACTACTGCTTTTTACATCTTTACCTTTGACCTTTTGTATTACTTTGCAATAGACATCAAAAATAATTTACGGTAGGCCTACTACATTTTATCTGTCAAGTCTGCAGTTTAAAAAAAAAAAATTTTCGTGAGTACCTGAAACCACTTAAAAGTGTTTTAACATGTGAGTGGACAAGTTGATGTTTTTTAGTTTGTGTGTGGTTTTAACAACCCTCAAAATTGACAGAAAAAGTTCCAGAATTGTTCAATGAAATTTGAAAGTAATTAAACAATTTAAATTGTAATGAACTCCAATTATTTTTAAGTTGTCCATTCACATGTTAAAACACTTTATTATAATAATAAATATTATCAATACGTATTTCTGGTAAAGAAACTGTAGCTCGCAAGCCTGAGGAAACCTGTAAACAAGGGTGCTTGCTATGTGAACCAGAAACACTGGGGTTAACCCCTACTCTTTCAGGATAAGTGTTCTCGGTTCTTTTATGTGCACTTCTAATCCTACTTCCTAGTACGAGACCTACAACTTATGTCCCATCTGAAGGACAAAGTAATTATGGTAAAGCATCCTGCTCAAGGACACAAGTGCCAAGATTGGGATTTGAACCCACACTCTGCTTAATTAGAAACATCAGTGCCATGAATCCAGTGCTCTTAACCGCTCGGCCACGACAAAAAAATTATGGGTGGTTTCAGGTACTAAAATGAAGGTTACAGTCATTGGAAAAACTGCTACCATGACAGTAGATAGTGCTACACTTTATTTTGTTTCCTGTCAACACCACATTTTGTTTCAGTCATGGATGTACTTACATTACATATGAAGACCTTGGGGAAATTCTTAATTTTATCCCACTCTCTCTCCACATACTTGAGGTTGCCAAGGAACACGATGGTCCGTAGATCCTCACTCTTGAAGTTACTTGCTCGTAGAGGCATTACAAAATTCCTTAGACCAATCAGAGGAGAGCTTACATCCCCAAACAAACAAACTATGACGTGGTTTACCAAGTGGCGCCGTTGCTGTGATGATGCCTAAAACGGAAGGTCCGTGAACAATGGAATAGAATATTTTTGAAACAGATTAGCATAAGATTGATTTTTGAACGCATCTTGAAAAAAAGGTCAGCACAAAACTAAAACCAAGCAGAATTCTCTACCACACTTACAATTAAAGCATCTTCAATTTTGCGAGCAGGGCACCAGTGAAACAAACCAGTGAAGTCATACGCTGGTTGGTGGTCTGATGAGGACTCAGTCACTGCACTATAAAAACAGAAAACCAAAAACTCATAAATGGTGTATATCCAATGAATAAAAAGAGAAGTTTTAGGACTATAAAATTAAATCAACAGTTTAGGTTTGTGATATGAAATTTGTGAAATTATGTTTAATCAAGGAAGATTTGTGAGTTTTGGGCAGTCTCAGACTGAAGGCAGAGGACACTGGGTTTTGAAAAGAGAAACAGGTAGCAGTAAAAACAGACAATACGACCAAACCTAGTCAACTGAGAGGCAACAAGACTGAGAAAGACTGATGAAACCAAGACCATTCTCAACACCTAAAACATCCAAACTAAATCAACCGAGGGGCAACAAAACCAATGAGACCAACGAGACCGATCTCCAGACCTTCAAAATCCACACTAAGCCATCAGAGAGGCAAAGAGACCAAGACTGATAATACTACGAAAAACTTCAAGTGTCAAGATCCAAAACATCCACAAATCAACCAAGAGGTAATTAAACCAATTAGACCAAGCCCAGTCTCAAGATCTACATTATCCACACTCAGTCAATTGAGAGACAACAAGACCAAGACTGATGAGACTAAGACCTACCGCAAGACCTACAGCATCCACACTAAGCCAACTGAGAGGCAATGAGATGAAGACAAACCTCAAGACCTACAACATCCACTCTAAGTCAACTAAGACAACAAGACCAAGACTGATGAAACCAAGACCAATCTGAAGACCTACAACATCCACACTGAATCAACTGAGGCAAAAAGATCAAGACTTTTGAGACCAATGCAAATTTCAAGAAGACCAACCTCAAGACCTATACAACATCCAAACTAAGTCAACTGAGAGGCAACAAGACCAAGACCGATGAGACCAAAACCAATCTCATCACCTATAACATCCACATTAAGTTAACTAAGAGGTATCAAGACAAAGAGAGATGAGGCAAAGACCAATCTCAAGACCCACAACATCCACAAGATCCACAGCATCCACATTAAGTCAACTGAGAGGCTTCAAGACAAAGACAGATGAGATCAATACAAATCTCAAGACCTACAACATCCACACTAAGTCAACTGAGAGGTTTCAAGACCAAAACTGAAGAGACAAAGACCAATATCAAGACCTACAACATCCACACTAAGTCTTTCTCAAGACCTACAACATCCACACTAAGTCAACCTCAAGACCTACAACATCCACACTAAGTCAACCTCAAGACCTACAACATTCACACTAAGTCAACCTCAAGACCTACAACATCCACAATAAGTTAACTGAGAGTGAATTACTTACCCTTTGATTTGCAAATCAGGTAAGTCAGAATGGGATGTGCGAGCAGCTGGTGCTGTAAAAAACAAAACAGCAACAATTTTGATTAGTCCAAGACCAACGAAAAGCTGTTGTTAATTTCTCCTCAATCCATCTCTGAAAAGTCATGAGGTTTTTCATTTATTTACTTGTTTTAATCCAGTCAAAATGCCAGTTTCCCAGTTTCTCTTCAAGGGCTTCACGACAAAGATGACAAGGTTATCCGTGTGTTCGATCAATTGCGACCACGTCACACGCGGCTACCATCTGCCACGGGGCTCGCCATTTTGGGAGTCAGTGGTAAATGTGTTACAATTACTGAGTCGATCAAAATGCACACTACACTGTATTCAACACAATGGGACATCGACTCCTAAAATGGCGCTATCAAGATTATTGTGACGATGACGTCAAGTGAATTGGGTCAAAGACGACTGCTGGAAATTCGAGAAAGTTATAACCTTTCATTTAAGGTTTTGCACGAAAAATCCGCCAAAATTACTATCTCTCGTCCATCAGCCACATTGTCCGTGGCATGTGCGAAAGTTTTTGCATGTTTTTCGTGCAGAGTAACAACAATGGTTTTTTCGGCAAAAACTGGACCATGTGACTTTATTGTAAGATATTCAAGCAAAAAGTACGACTGATTTCAATCACTTTCCTTGGATTTAAATCACAATCTTGCACAACAACACTAACTAAATCTACCTGGTTCATGTAGGTCTCCAAGTCGAGTCATTGCTAGCAGTTTATGGCCGTCTTTATGAGTGTACTTTTTGGCATGGTCTGGTGAAAAATATAATGAAAGTGTTATATATAAAAAATAACTACATTGTATGAATGCAATAGCATGTTATTTGTTGTTTTTGGGTTTTCCTTTGGGGGCCTACCACAAACTGCACATAATTGTAGTAGCATTATGTAGGTGATTATATCAAATTTGATAAAATATACGTTTTCATATATATGAAGTTTATCTATTTGGGGCACGAACATTTTCAAACAACAAACACTGGGAATATGTGTGTGGAAGAACCTCCACACATACAATTAGGGTAATTTGCCCCCAATATATTCCCATATTGTTACCCATGTCATGACATACCAAAGGACATACCATGACACCCAGCTATTCAACAAAGGCACAATCTTCATGCATGTGGTATTCACGCATACCAAACCTTCCCAGATGAAACAAGGATGTACAAACTTCCCAACCCTAGTCCAGACCAAACATGCCGTTTGACTTTTGGCAAACAAGGAGTATGTTGCTGGAGGTGATGTGGGACCACGTGGACGGTAAAACGACTCAAAATGATCATTTTTGCGTGGATGTTCTCCCAAACACAGTCGTGCTCAGGACGGTTAAAAACAACAATGTAAATCGAGTATCAAATCACATCAGACTTTGAAATCACATGACATAAAGTAACAGCATCATAGGAAAAACACGAGTAAATATCAAACAAATAATTGGTTCAAGTAGTAAAACAAGTTATACGTCTAAAAATAAACGTATATTACAAACATCCTTCCTTTAATGCTAAATTATTCAAACTTAATATCGAAATAATTAATTCTAATGAAAATGCCAAGATGAAAATCAATAATGAAAGACAATCATCGCATGCGGGCGCTCCTTCCTCTCAAAGTCTCCTCAGAGTGCGGCGTGATCTTATTTTGTAGACAGAACTTACTGTTATCCAAGCAGGAGAATTCCTTGCATTCACACTTCCAAATTTTCTCCACTTCCACGCCTTCCCCATGACAGGCTCTGCAGTAATAGAACGCCCTACAGATGAAGCAGAGGATGGAGGCAATTTAATCAGCGACGGCATTTTAACATGAAAGACGGGCCGGCTGCGGCTTGCTTGGACCAATTCATGATGCAGAAGAAATGAGTGGTGAGGCAAATAAATGAAAGGTCATATTATCTGCTGGGATAATCATGGCAAGATAACAAACCTGACCTCTCTTAATTCAAACACAATAATTCTTTAAAGGATGTGTAGTTTCATTCAAATACAGTGGCGTAACCATTTCACCATTCATTTGTTGTGGTTTTGTCCAATCTCATTTGAGGGAGGGGCAAGGGCTCTGAGTGGGGGGGGGGCTCCCCATCTGTGGTTACTCTTCAAATTTTGTCAAAGTCAAACAATCATTTGTCCTGATTTGAATTGGTCTTATTGGAATATACAATCAAAAACACATGCACACACAAATTAATTTAAGCAGTTGATAGTCAGAGAATGGCAACTTTTAAACATACAAAGACATGGAAATGATGTATTAAATAGGTCAAACTACTTCGAAAAGGCAAACACCGAGAGCACAGTTACATGGGAATATTTTGAAAAAGTGGCACAACACAAACTTTTTGCCAACAAACTGCTGTGCCAATATGGAGAATTATTTGAATGTCTAGACGGTGTTTTAGTTTTCACTTTCAGGGCTGTAAACAAATCTCTTGAAAGAAATTGAAAAGCCGCACTCAAAAGCATCTCACATAAATCTCTCTCCCTTTATTTTCAATTTGTATCGCACCTCTTTCTGAAATGCGCCACATACTAAGCACAAGAGAAAATGTATGCCCGACATTAAGCAGTTCTGACACAGTAAACTGCGATTTAAGTTTGGCGATTTCACATTTTGGTGTCCACGCTTTCTCATTCAGGAAAACACCGCGCTCCGACGCCTTCCAACCTTGACTCGTCAGTGTGAACAAGTGACAAATTTGCCGCCGTTTTCATCGAGAAAAATATCCACTATATCAACCCACAAGTTCAGGTGAAGATGCATGTTTTTTAAGACATCGAAGTCTTAAAGGAAGACTAAGAAGCAATGGTGTGTGAAACTGGGCACATCCATTCAAATCGTTCTCATCTAAGTTTTTGAGTTTTGAATTGGAATGGTTTATGTTTTTTGCAGAAGTTCACTTTGCTTGCTGTTAACTTTACCAAATAAAATCGACGGTTTTTCAAATCCTTAGATTAAGATTTCAGTAAATTAAAACTTGGCTGTCTTTAATTTAATTCAACATATTCAACCGTCACTTTCAAATAGCAAATACAGCAATCTCAGTAGCAATGTGTATGAACTTGACAATATGGATTAAAGTGTTAGCTTATCAACAAGGTAACTCCATAGTTTGAACTGAGTAGTTATTATTTAAAAGCAGGGTATAGGGGGGCCTACCATTGGTATTTACTCCAAAAACTAATGACCATAAAAACTTACTTGACCAGAAGCACTGCAGCTTTTGATAATGTAAAACACTTCGAGAAACGACTCCCTTTCAGGAACTTGGTTTTAGAGAAAGGGATTCAAACATTAACAATCCGAGGAACGTTTTGAGCGCAAAACGTTTCTCAAGTTGTGTATTCCAATTACATATTGTTCTTACTGCGTGGACATAACCACTCGGCGATATCTCTAAAACGCTACCACCCTTTGAAACGAAATTTCCAAAGGTGAGTTTTGTATATGTACATTAAAGGAATACAAAAACTGCCTTTAATTTTAGTACATTGATACTATTTGTGTTATTAAAGAAACCTTTTATTATTGTGGTTACCTTTTTGCTTCTTGAGCATCAGCGGCAAGGAAAAACCCAACAGTTCCTTGAGTGACGACTATATGCTGTCCAGGATTAATAATAATGCTAAATAAACAGGGAGATAAAGGGAGAGGTGAGAAGGTCAAACATGACTTTTAAATATCGAATACCAGCTCAGCTTGTAAACTTAACAGCTTACATATTAAATCAGGAGCCGATTTCACGAAGGGCTAAGATTGATCTTAAGCTTTTTATCAACCTTAATTGCTCAGTGATTTAAATCACTATATGGCGATATTGACAACTCATCTTAAGATGAACCTTGGTTTTTTTGTGAAATCGAGCCCAAGTGTAAAGTTGAATTTATACTAAGCCGAAAACTTCCCTTTTCACCACGAAAAAGTACAAATTCAGCTTACAGTTGAAACATGGAAATATCTCAACTTGCAGTTAATAAATACCCACTACATCGGATCTTTAAACACAGTTCCATCTTTCAGTACTATATGGATAAATTGCATACAGAACATGTCTGTGACTATAGGATTTCAGCTTTAAAATGGAGTGCCAACGCAAGCATAGATTACATCGGACACGATCAATCCCAACGCTGCATATTAATGACATGGAAACCATCGCTGACTTACTCAATCTCATCAAACTCATTCGTCTGCTGAACAGCAATTAGGAGGAGTTTCAACTTCTGAAAGCATTCCCTATGAAGAAAAGAAACCCAGATTCCCTCTGATTAAATTTGAGTGAATAATTAATGAGTTTGGGTTGGCAAGTGCGCCGGGTGTAAACAGGCTCACGGGGGAGTTCATCGCCGATACATGGAAGTAATCGGAGACACTTCCGAGAGAGAAAGTAATCCCTCTTTGGGATCAATTCAAAGGTGAGCCACAGCAATGGCTGTCGCGTCAATCCAGGTAGGTGTGTTTACAAAGTGGAAATAGTATTTCTCAAATACAAAGAAGCATCAGACTGGAATGGACACACACTTCCACACCTTTTTTTCTTTCCGCACAGCTATTCTGGGAAAATCTGTCTTGTCAATCCAGGTGTGTTTACAAAGTGGAAATATTATCTGAAATACTATAAGGAGCAAAACACGTGTATGGACACATTTACACCTTTCCCCTAAAATAAAATACAAATTTCCTCACAATTATGAGCTGAGTGAAAGGCGATATGATAGCAAACACTGTTAAAAACGCACAAACAACATGAAGAGAAAAAAAAGTCCTCCAAGATTATGCAAGAATCGCCCTTTTGCAATTTGGAATCAGTCAATATTTTGAATGATGACATCGAGAGTGTCCGGCAACGTTCTGGCAACATTTTAATAAAAACTTGATTTTTTTTTCCCGAGGCGATTATATTTAACCGAGGTCCCTCTCCAACGGTAGTAATAATCATTCCTTCACTGTAATTACCGAACGTGGTCGTCAATCACGCTGACAACAAAATGAAGACTGGAATATTCAGCTGGTGGGTCTGGTCAGACGAGATTTAGAAGTTATGCGAGACAGAGGTGTCTTTGCAAATGGAATAAGGTATGTTCTTGCCCTTTTTGCAAAATGCTGAGCATGATAAATTGCTTTGAACCAACTTGGCATTGGCCTAGGGGGTTGGGGTGAAAGTTATTAGTGTGTAATGTTGTAACGTTGACTCAAAGATATTGCTTGATAAATTAATTAAATTACTCGATAGTGCAATCATAAATACAGGTTAAACAATGATTGAATTTTTATACGCACAGCAAAATAAATAATGATTTTATGCAAGTCTAAGACACCAACAAAACTGTTGATAGGTTTACTAGTTTTCCATCATGAAGTACACACAGAACCTCAATCCTCCCCACGGAATTTATAATAATTATTACTTTGGACTCAATAATTCAAACCTCGTTCTTTACAAGGGTCGTGGTTTAATCAACAGTCATTCTAAAAACGAAAGACTACTTCAACTGAGACTTGATTCGCTTAAAAGCAATCAATGCTTTGGCTTTTTCTCCCGTGCCTTTTCTCGTGTCCGAGCAAAAAAAAACCACCCAATAACATCAGACAGAGGTGACAAATTAATAAAGACAAAGTGAGATAGTTGCTACAATTCGTTCCGTAAACTTACTTGACAACTTCTGGTGCTGATATCCCGTCAAACGCTTGGGATAGACTTTCTGTGTAGATCTCATTTCCACATCCATGTAGATAGTGCGACATCCACCCTTCTGGACTTTCCTACCGTAGGAGGAATCAATGGCTACGATTAAAGGCATGCAACTTGGGATATCACCCAATAATACTTGCGACGCGAGTATGAAAAAAAGAAAGAGTTTTGCCCTCCACCAAAATAAAGAACTGCATCTCTAAGTTTTAGGCTGAGGATCACTCTAAACTACCGATTGGAACGGGACAATCCTGTGTCCCTTGCAGTCCCATAAGGTTTAAGTGATTTTCAGTCCCAAAAGAGTCGTGTTCAATCGAAGTTTTCAAGTGGGGAGAGTGCTTCTGAGGTTGAGGGTGGTGTGATGGAAGATGCACGCTACTTTGTAGTGCAATAGCTAAATCGGAACAAAATGTTCACGGTGAGTCGTTTTGATTGTAATGTATTATCGTTTACCTTTTGTTGCGTGACGCAGAACGCACAATTGGCGTCTATCATTTCCGCCATTTTTGGCGGGAGTCAATTCGTTGTGTACCAACCTTGCTACCTTGGGCAGCACGCCGTATGGATACCTGTCGTCACTAACCGAGCAAGGCATTCTGGTGGGGGGGGGGGTGGCATGGTGAGATCATTACTGTATACTTTTTGACTCCCAAAATGGCGGACGAGATAGGCGCGCGTATTAGTGCGATGCGCGTCGTGAAACGGGTCAGTAGTGTTAAAAGCCACTTCAATGTCTGTTTTTAAAGTCAAAGTTATAAGGGAATATAGAGTTTTATGTACAGCTTTATTTGTGAAGGGCAAACAGTTTTTGTTTTTGTTTTTTGTTTTTTTAAGCCTATGGCATCTTATAAGAACTGTATTTACTTCATAGGTCCTTATCAACACTGCGACTTGGGCTTGGTTTCCGGCTTAGTCTCCGTCATAGTTCTTAAGAAAACGTGCGCTTTCCTTTACGGGGCTTCAATCAGGCGGATTGCCCCCAAACCCGAAGCCCAAGCCCAAGCCATGGTTTGGAAAAGGGCCTAGATACCGAATCCGAATTACCAGCTACAGTTACGGCTACGACTGTTGCTAAGTGTGTTGGCAAGGACCTCCAATACTTCAACGCATGACGTGGCGATCCAGCCGTAGCCGCATCCGTTGCCGTCAATTCGGACACGGCTTAATTCCTAACCGGACCGTTAGGGAATTCTAGTCTGGCCCGTTAGTTTGAATCAGTAATCAGTATTGTTTAGCGCACAGGGAACACGACAAAAATGTCAGCTTAATATTGTTCCATTATAGGTTCGCAACACCAGTTGAGTGTTGGAGAGAGGACAAATTCCAAGTAACTGAAATGCTTCAAATAATTTTAAACATAACTAAAAATGACTAAAATGAAGAAATCATTTGGATTTTCTGAACTAATGAATTGGAAATTTAAATTTGAATGTTTTCCCCCAAGTTTTCTTCTTTAACCAAGAACTAGTGGCGCAAGTAGTGAAACAGTGCTATGTTAATTGTTATGTTAATTGCAAAATCTGGATTAGGGTGATGATGATTACATAATATGGTGATAAAATGACTAATGATATAAATATATATATCTAGCAAGAGAGTATAATTGCTCATGCATATTCAATATCCACAAGAAGACTGCGCATGCAAAGTTTCTCACGGATGCCCATTTTACAACACAGTCGATGCGTAATATATAAAAACGTGCAAAAATCGTAAGCTAAAAACGCACATAAAATGCCATGCCATTGAACATGCGATATAAAGAGAAAGAAACAGCACCGGGTTGTACTATGGGCAACCGTAAATCGAGAAATGGGGAAATTTTAATGTTAATAATCCAGAAGAAATTTTTTGGAATAATTATTAATCTATTAACAGGAAGGTTGGTTAATCCTCACCGAAACCTAATAATAATTATTTCATCACAATTCAACAAAATCGGTATTAGTTCGACCTTAACCACAGATGGGGAAAGGGACTGCAGGGGCTGGGGCGGGGGACGAGGTTGAGAAGAGGGATACTATACCCGGGTCGGGAGGTAGGGGATTAAAACTTCCAAACCAAAAGGCATTGGTATTATTTTGTTTGTATATACATTTTGCATTTATTATGCGCAAGAAGGTTTAGATTTGTTTTGTCAGAATGAAGGATTCTTACAACTGCATTGTACTGTTGTAAATAGTTGACACTTTGCGTATCCGAATAGGCGGCTGAGGCTACGGCTACGTCTGTTGCTATGGGTGTTGCTAAGGATTGGAGATCCAGCCGTAGCTGTAGCCGTAGCCACCATTTCGAACACGGCCTAAGGAAAACAACACACGGGGCCCACTGAATCACAGTGAGGCAATTTGGTCTTCCTAGTTCTGACCTGCACACATTTGCAGTGTATCCAACACGTCATTTCACTTTTTTTGTTTAAATGGTAAAAAGAAAAGTTTTTTTTTAATAGGCACTGATTGTGCTCTCAGAGGAATAACAGTGTAATGAACTTGTCTTTAATGGGTGTGGCCAATGTTTAGTTGACCACGCCTACAGCCACACCCCTTACCAGTAGTACCCAATACAAATACAAGGTCAAAACACTTTTATTCTCTGACTGGATTGGAGAGACAAATGTGGGTAAATTGGGCGAAATAAAAAAAGTAAAACAAGGTTTTAGTGAAATGTTTCATCAGAAAGATAAATGTAAAACTTTGAAGTATATAAAAATGTTCTTGAATGGTTACGTTCATACCAGCAGGAATAACTTACAAGGTAAATTTCGGCCGGAGAAGATGCATTCTTAACAACCGACTGCGTCTGTAGAGTCAAACACCAACGACAAAATCATAAAATGGAAAGAAATCAAAAGCTGCAAAACTCCTGGAAATTCGTTGAGGTGGGTTTTCTGCCGCATTACCAGTTTTAGCGTTATAAAGGGACTGCATGACTTTGGTTTTAGTGATGAGAAACAAAATGAATAATTATTCCCTAAAAATGTGTTTTCTTCTTCTTCTTTATATTAAAAAACCTCCACCGAAAGACCTATTTGGCTGCAGCGCCCCCGTGGTATGTTGTCAGCACATTCTGACAAGTTTTTTTTCCATAGATTAGGCATCAGAGGATTTGTTTCGTTATTTATCCAACACTTTTGTAATCTAAGTGTTTTGTGTACATGTCCAGGTATTGCCTGGGTTACTTGTAGCTTATATGTTTGCTTACAATTAATAAATTCTTATATTGGGTTTCATCTATACCATTTGAGATTTGACATACCGATTTCTGTACACAAATGATGCTGACAGAGTTTTGTCCTGCCCCCTCCTAACTAATTCACTGACACGTGTTGATTGACACGCCCTCTACGACGTGTGGTATGATGCCCCTTAGGATATCATGGCATATGAGCTGACCAGTGTCTACGATGTGGTTAAGACTATGGAGGTATTAAAATAATGTCAGCGTGTACTGACAGCGGCCCTCTCGGCAGGGTTTCAAGAAAACCCGACAAATTATGTATCTTAGATGAAATGCCAATCAGTACAACTTGACTTATTTTTGTTGCTGCCTAAATTATCATTACAAACATGAAATTTTAACAGCTTAAACAAATTCGGGATATATTTGTTAACATATTGGTTTCTTGCAACTCCCTTTCGGGACCCTGGATTCATGATTTAACAACCAGGACATAATGTTACAGATGACTGAGCTTCATGAAGAAAAGACAAAGTCACAACGAGTCACATTTCTAAGAAAATTAACGAGTATGAAATAAAAATATCCTGGAACGAGAATCCTCGGTGGTTGATCAGAGCTTTGAAATTAGCTCCGTGTCTACTGCCCCCCTGCACCGTTGTTTGTGCTCTAGCCTTGGTAATGATTCAAGCGTTTGGGGGTGAGGTGTGCGTGGTGCCCGATGCAGCAATTACCGTGCGCCGTAACGTGTCAAGCAACATGATGAATCAGTCTTAATTAGAATTTCTACCATGGCCTAGTTTCTTTTCCATAACTTACGGTTATAAATAGAGGCTGTCAGTTACTTGAAGGAGTCGTTTGTGTTTATTAGCTGTAGTGATTTAACACCAAGAAGGCGGGGAAACTTAAAATGTCAGACATAGAACGTGAGGGCGCAGTTTGTCCCGTAGAGTTAATCCGTATTGGCGGCTTAGGCTACGGCTGCGACTGTTGCTTAGGGTATTGCTGAGGACGTCCTATACTTTAAAGAATAATGTCTCTGCGATCCAGCTGTAGCCGTAGCCATAGCCGCCCAATCGGACTTGGTAACTCCATGACTGACTCGACATCAAAGTCAATAAGGTTTGTGTTTTAAGAAGTCTTATTTTTATCTTTTTTATATGCCATTTTGGAGCAAAAGTTTGTTGTCTTGTAGTACTCCTTGGAAAGCAACAAGATGTTCGAAAAATTTAAACAGTTGTGCTGGAAACAAAACTGTTTTTAACTTATTATTATCAAGTAGCTGAGTGCTTTAATTATTGAAGTTCGGCGACCTATTTCCTCGGGCCGATTTGTACAAACTTGAAACCCAACCTACATCTAAACTATCTTTGCAATATCCAATATCCGACCTTGTACACACTACATTGGCTTTTTTTTTCTCAGGATGTCTTATTCATGTATGATTACTCTAGGACATTTTGATGAGCGTCTTTTCATCTTTCATGACATTTCTAGGTTTCTTACGGTCTGTAGCCGTTCTGGAACACCGTCTCTCGGTCGGGAGTACTGGTAGGTTAATAAGTTGGCGAGTTTACTCGGTGTTTGCAGAGCGGGGAGCTCTTGTACAAAGATCAACCAGGCAGTAGGTTTAATGTACTCCATACGTTCCCCCAGGCCTTGCCATCGAGCATACCAAACGTATAGGGGAAAATTAACAAGTTTCTTAAGGTACACATTGCATGTTTACTGCAAATACTGCTGTTCGACCAACCCCATTTTGCACTTGCATCATGTTATTCACCGCGTAACTTAATGAACTGAAGCCACAGA
>CM021531.1:17144763-17160681 GCA_010994315.2 Pisaster ochraceus
ATTTTACTAATCGGATAACAATGATCTCCCAATCGGGAACCGCCGACTGACACCAATCAAACTATTCTGGTTGTATTCCCCCTTCCCCGAATGAGTACGTGAATATCGCCCAAATCGGGCAGCCCTATGGTCTAAGTGAATTATCATCACTGGATATCTCGTGGACTTTTAATTTAAATGCATCTTGTCGGCGCATACATTTTTGAGAAGTAACATAAATTCCACGAGCACAACAATCGGACCGTCAATTTACTTCACTCATACAGAAAACCAGTCAGAATTGACCTACCTGGCTTCCGGGTCGCACTGAGGGGGGCCTGAGCCATTTCTTGGTCAGTTTGACCTGAAATCTGTATCAAACTGACCTGAAATGTTGTCAAACTGGTGCAGACTGCGACTCGGAATCTCAATTGAAAACCAGTTTCTTGGTCAGCCTGACCCAGAGATGGGTCATGGCCCCCCGAGACCCGAATCCGGGTCAATTCTGACCCGCCGGGATGTTTAAAGAGTGTTGACAAACAACCTCCAAAGAAACTAAACCGAAACACATACCGGTTAGGCCCTACATCCAAACAAACACAAAATGACAAACATACATGGGACACGACAATACCTTCACCGTTACACAAATAAATAAGTAAACGAATAAACAAACAAACCAACCAACACCCCAACAAACACCCCAACAAAACAAACAAACAAACACCCCAACAAACAAACACCCCAACAAAACAAACAAACAAACACCCCAACACCCCAACAAACAAACATATTTATACCATGAAAAACGTTAGAAAATATAAATAATAACATATTAAAAAAACACCCAGTATGGACCGTGGTATCACTTACACTTATGTCAACAGTCTACGCGTAAACCATCTATGCTGTTGATATTCCTATATTTAAATATTCTAATTTGATTGTATCTCTTAAAATATTTAATCAGATAAAACACCCAGTGTCCCGACACAAATTTGATATAGCTGGTCGATGAACTATAAGAGTAGCAATAAGTTATAGAGAGCTAGCGCAGTATCTTAGCATAATATGCTAGGGTCTTGATGGGAGCGCTTGGTGAGAGAGAATTAACGGATTGAACAGATTATGCCGTGACCGCTTCTTCGTCTTCTACTTCTTCTTCTTCTACTTCACTTACAGGGAATGTTCAGATAGTAGGGATTTATGGAGATGGACTACACATCTTCATTAGACATCTTCAGGTAAAACACGAGTCATGTTTTTCAAACTGACAGGAAATGTTATACCCATGCATCGGTACAAATATTTGTACAAGAGATGCTTGTGAAAAACATATATAAAACAAGGTGAAGGCAACAGTGACGCACTGCCGAGTATGTTTTACATGAGACCTTCAATCATCATTATTTTGGTGAGGGATTAAACAGTTTATGTCAGGTCAATATTTTTTCATAGTGTTTGAAGACTCAAAAACCACTTGGGGCAAAAACCAACAGTCAAATGCTGCCAGACGCGCACGAAACCCTCAGTATTCAACTTCATTTCTCAAAACTCCCAGTCATAATTGACCTGGATCCCGGCTTCCATGTAGCCTGTGACCTATTTTCAGGTTGACCACGAAACCGATTTAAACGAATGTGATGTAAGCTCGGATTCTCCGTCAGTTTGACCCATTACTGGGTCATTTTGACAAAGATTCCGGGTCACACCGACCCAGAAATGGATCAGACACCCCTGGGCCACGGAACAGGGCAAATTCTGCCCCGGTTGTTGTTGTTGTTGTTGTTGTTGTTGTAGTTGTTGTTGTTGTTGTTGTTGTTGTTGTTGTTTGTTTTTTAAGAGTGTATGGAATTTAGGGCCATTTCACATCAAGCAATGTACAGGTAACCAGTTCCAGGCAATCTTCAAGATGAAACAAATTAACATTTCAATATTTACACAATATTCTTGACGTAGATAGTTTTTTTTGTATATGTATGTTGTGATACCAAAGTCCTCATTTTTGCTTCAATATCTCTTCATAAAAATGTCTGATAAGACTATTACAAATAAGTATCAACATAATAAATGTGACAGAAATTTGGGAAAAAATTTATTCAACTTCACCACCGGAAACTTGATTTCAAAACTACAAAAAATTAGTCCACAATTTTCTCAAAACGTTATTGTATAATGTCAAAATTCATGCAATCAACCAAATAAATCACTTCACTTCACGTTTATGTAAGAAAACAAGACGAAGTATTCTATTGGTTGAATATGAAACAAATCAGTGTGTAAAATAAATAGTTACATTAATTTCTTTGAAAATGTGATGCTAACGGAAATAATGTGAAAGAGGGTGCTGCATGATGATAATTAGGTTATTAATATTGCAATTCTACCTGGAATATTGTGCATATTAATCAGATGATTTGAATATTTAATAATAGTTGAGACGCTTGTGAGAAAATGGTTATAAATGACTGAACAAAATGACAGAAAAATACCCTTGAACACCCAAAAGCCTAGAACCAGTGATCTCAAGAAAACAAACACTCGGAATTTTTTTTTTGACATTTGTGAGTCAAACATCTTATTTACCTAATCATCATTTCCTGATCACACGAAATCCAGCATCGTTTTGAGACCATGCATAATTTAGGCAAAACAGAGATACTCAAAACTAGGACAAGAAACGTGTTATTAGAAAGAAGGTGTATTTACAATTTGAATCCCCGTTTCCTGATCAGTGCCAGTGTTGAGATCAGTGAGCCAAGATACACAGAAGGGGACTTTGTCTGCCCGTTCTCTACAGGGATTTAATATAGGTTAATCTCATCATTATTTCCGGGTGTGATTCTCCGCCCCCCCCCCCCGGACCTCTTTTTACAACCTCTAAATCTTGCATCTCAGTCCCAAAAATCTGTTCGACATGAAAAATGAAACTGTGGACTGTTAGCTAAAAGAGGAAATCTGGGTCGGGGTGTTGATGTGGAATGTTTAGCTGATGGAAGCGCATTACGACTGCATTAATGAAACCGTTAAAGAAACAATAGTGAAAAATGAAAAGGTTGTCGTTAATAGACCCCACAGTACCAGATATCAATAGAAATGACAGGAGTTTGAGTATCGTCCCGAAGAGTCAGATTTAGTGTTTATAACATTGAAGGCACATGTATTACTCGATATACGAAGCAGCATCTCCATTAGCTTTCCTACAAACGGTACGTCTTCTCACAGAAGTCGGACTTGGACAAGTCTAGGTAGGTGCAGCACCCACATTGAATAACAAGCAACATCAAAAGCAACCCGAATACCGAAATAATAGAAGGAAGATGTAAGCAAACGTCACTTTCCCACAATTCATTTGAAAAAAAATCTTTTGACTATCTTTTGACAAGAGTGGGACTCGAACCTGCGCCTCCGGATTCTGGATTAACGTGGGAGCTCTACCAACTGAGCCACCCAGCCCTTATTTTGGCGGTCGTCCTCTTATTTTGATTATCTGTCCACTTTTGTAATATCTTAAAGCAAATTAGTGTGAATACCCGTAAAGCGTCCTTCACATTTCAGACAACTACTAGGCGCACCCAAATGCTTTTGGTTCATTTCGCGCCCCATATATCTCCAGCACAAAATTAAGTTTTAAAGCAAATTGTGGAATATTGAGGGAAGATAACATATCTAATTGGTGTGTTCACACTCCTTTCAAAAGTAAGTTGTTTCTTTACAACGCCAAATGTAAGGTGCCATAATGTGGATACAAAACAGCTAAGAGGGCTAAGAAGTTCACTTGCCCGAAATTATACATTTTTGGCTGCCCTGTCCATCTTTTTTTCTTCTCGCTGTGCCCGAATATACCCGCCCCCCTGTTTTGCCCGAATTGGGGAGGGCACTTTCACCCCCTGCATGCCACCCTGGGTCGCATGCCTATGACTTTTTGATAGTGTGGATATTTTCGTACTCTGTACCTTTATAGATGTTAACCATTGTTGACTTGCAGCTGTGAGCTGTCCATCAAAAAAAAAAAAAAAAAAAAACTCATTTATAACTTCTTCACAAAAACAGCGCACATCCTTATTGATCGCAGGTGTCAGTAAGGCCTAAGTGTCTTTACGGGTCTATGTGAAAGCCAGAGATGGACGTTCTCTAATTGAAAACACGGTCCAGGGTAAGTCTTGACTGATTAACAACCTGAATAAGATGCAACATCATAAGACTATTTCAAATTTTCAAGAAAAGTATTATTCGAAAAGGGTCTCCATTATGGTGCTCAGTATACTTGCGTACACGTTCTAAATTGATTACAAACGTTATTACAATGAGTGTTTCCCCAAAATACTGTCGGTCTGCTGATACGATTTGAGATTAATCAATTTATGGGAATGGATCATGATATTTTAACCACCAATTCTATTTTAAGTGAGGTAGGATGACGAGAGTTACATGATTTTTTTTCTGGAACTTACTGTTATGAAAATCTGGAGGACTGCAATGACCCCCCCCCCGCACACGAGATTTTTCATGAAAACACATGCCTAAAATAATGCTGTTTTATTAAACTATTCGAATTGGTTTTTTTCGTTTCCTTGTGTAAATGTAAATGTGTTAATTGCTTAAGTTCAAACTTCTTTATACCGTACACCAAAATATGCGATTTAGACTACCGTAATTAAAATATCAATGGTAAATATCAATACAATATGCAGAGATGACCGGAATATTGACTAAACCCAAACTGATAGCTAAAATCAACACAGTCAACCAAATTTCCACAACATTCGTAATGGGCAGTAGTTTGTGTATTTAACAATGGAAAATGTATTTCTGATATTTGAATTGTGTAATATAATACATGGTTTGATCACCATGGATGTCTGAAATGGTTCACCTGGGGATATGAGCTTAAAAGAGAAGAGAGACAGAAAAAGCCGCCACGCTCTTACCTTCCACGGCAATCGCTTTGATTTAAAAAGGGTACTGATCTGAAGTAGACGTGACGTAGAAACAAGATCAACATGCATAAGAGGACAGGTAAGATAAACTACAAGACGTGATACTAAAGAAACAGATCAATAAGTAACTCAAACCTCAGATTGCTCTAGAGTTTCTCACTCAGAAGGTCGGCAAGAGGAATTACACTTATCCCCAAAGCAGTTTTAAGAGTCAGTTTCAGAGAAGAGAAGAATAGAGTCTACCCAACACGGCACAATGTTTGTCCTGCCTAATGATTGGCCGCTTCTCTTAGAATGGTTACAGAATTGACACGGTGGAAATCCAAATCGGTTTACAACGCAGTCTGTGTCTGGATTAATCCCCACTGTTGTTTCGTATGATTTATTGGCTTTTTTTTATAGCCAGGTGTTATTTTCCCCCTGTAATTATTGGAACAACCCGTGCCACGAAATGACCAAAGACAAGGGACCCGTTTAAAGCTTGGATCCCCTAATGAGAAATTCCATATACTTGAAGCATGCATACACACTGCTGAGTACACACATAATGTAGACCACAATAAAAGGCAAAATAACAGTCGTAGCACTGACTAAACCCACAAACCGATCAGAAGTCACAAAAAAGAATCGTATAATGAAGAAAGATTGTGCAGAAATTGAGTAGCAAAGATGAATTCAAAAGCTGAAAATCTAAATGGGGTAGAAGACTGAGTTATAGCCCGTAATAAAACATGAACGACGCTCTGATATATTGCTCTCTGAAAAACAAAAAAACAGCCAAAGGGTAGAATCAACCATGTGTCCCAATGCTACGAACAAAGAGTCACGGTGACATTTTTTTTTCTTCTTTTTTTTCTTTCTGGAGTTGAGATACTGAATTTTCAATATTTGAATAAACTAAAGCATTCACTTTTGAATGCTGCGGCTGTTTTGTTTCTAGGTCGAGATAGACAAAAATTCTGCGTCACAGCCGGGGCCTGACTATTCCCGGAAAATGGTTAAAAATTGGATTTCAACGCGGATTCTGCATCATACTGACCACAAAATGGGTCAGGCCCCAGACGGCACCCGAATCCGGGTCAATCGTGACCTGGAAGTTTTTAGAGTGTACTTATTGGGAGTAGGACACATTTTAAGCTTGAGTCAGGGATTTTTTTAAATTATCCGTTTCATGTTTTATTTGAGCCAAAGTTTCAATCTATGAACTATTGTAGCACCTTTGGAAACCAAACCAGACTCTAAAGAAAAATAGAATGTGCATAAATTAATTAATTTGCATAACCTCAATACCTCATCCTCCGGGCCATGTTCATTTGGGCCATCTTTCTTTTTAATCTGAAGTGGGAAAAATTTCAAATTTCATAACCGACTTCTTTCTACATCCAAGCAGCCTCTAGATTAGTATAACATTTCTTTCGGCATTGTTTCTTGATATTAAAACATGATCATCAAGATATCTGAACCACAACTGCGGCATCCGTAGGTTCCCAATAATACATCGATTCGGTGTTCACTAAGTTACCGTAAAACCTTTTTCGCAACCCCAATGATTTCATCGAATAAAGGTAACTGGGTGAATTTTAGTTTCAACTCATTCCTCGGGAGAAAGTCTATCTGAACGGTTGTAACATTGAAACGTTAAAAAAGTAAATGCTTTGTAGACAAAACTTAATCAATTATCAGGTTGGTTGGGAGGCTGTACAAAGATAGTTAATATTTACATGTTAGATGCATGTTTAGACTGGTACCCAGGCTACGTAGGATAAGCCGACTCCAACCACTTCAATTTTTTCCATGTTATAATTACCTTCTGATCTGTTGGGGATATCAATGGCTTGTCGGTGGTACATATTCCTTAGACTTAGATTCTGTTTGCACGACCTGCTGCTGAAATGTTCCATGTACACTCGGTTGATGATAATTATTGCTTAACGACTTTCTCTGCTTAGCAATCCATTGACTGGAACCAGACACACAACCAATATACAACGCGATATTTTAGCTGGAATTGCTAAGTTGGAATTGTGTGCTTATTGCTTATTGGCTGTGATAGCTTGGTGGTACTTACCTCCGAGCTTGAACGCATTGCAAACAGGTTGGCCATCATGGTGGAGAATCCAGGGGCAAGACATGTCTGGGCCATGAAGCCAAGTTTCAACGCAGCGATGCAAATTACGTCGTCCCCGTAGGTCTGGTTCCAGCTTGGGATGTTCAGTAGATGTGTCTTTGATAAGAGGAAAGAGATTGAGAAAAGACATGTCAGATTGAAGGTAAAAATACACGTGATCCAAAGATGAGACTTGTAATCTGAAAAACAGTCATCAAGGCAATTGACGTTTGGACCAGCCTTCGATTTTTTCAGCAGAGGCGTAACCGGGGGGGGGGCAGGGGGCATGACCCGAGTGAAACATGCACAAATCAATAGTTCGATACCATTAAATAGCCCCCTCCCCCATTATGTGTCGCCCCTCGCTTGCCCTAACCCCTCCCTATGAAAACGTTGAGTTACGCCAATACCTTTTGGGAATCGTTTAATCTTTAATGTAAAGGTGCAGTCATGTCTGGCAGGGTTCGTACACTTGGAAAAGCTCTAAATTCAAGGACTCTTCACGGACTTTCAAGGTACAGAGATCCAGATGGACCAACATCCAGCAAACATCGATGATTTATCGGAGACTTGTAAAACCAAATAAACCAAATAAACCAGTTGGTGTTAAATCGTTTGATCTGTGCCAAAATGTAAGAAGGTTGGTTTGGTTAGTTACTATTGGAGATGTGATTGAAAACCATGTTGTGCACACCTCTGGTTGGAAAACCTTGCTGCTATTTTGGTTTTAATCTCTTCCTTATTTGGAAGTGAGTTCAGTGAGTTTGTCTTCTATATTTTGTTGCACTCCTTTTTTTTTAGCATAATTTGAACGAACCTGGTGATACCACCATAAAATTAAACTTATCATCAGCAACGCTTTATAAGACACAAGAGGCGAGTAGGCCTATGTCATCTCTGGTGAATTGTTAAAAGATTGCTCTGTGAATATCTAATGATGATGGAAGTTTATCATTCAAAACTCACCTTGCTATGATCTTGAATTAATTGCACAATCACTCTCATCTCTGGGTTGAAATTCTTGATGGAGATAACACGCATGATTTGGCCCGAATCTTCACTGTCCGGTTGAGGGCAGTATTTATTGCACAGAATAAGGCAGGCATCTGATTCATTCAACTGTGAACACAAGAATTTTGAAGTAAACATTTTCAAACGATTTGTTTTATTTACACACAGCTGTCTAAGAATGTTTGTAGGAGACCGGTGGAGGATAAGTTTATTATGTAAATAAATGAAAATTTGACGACAGTGTTGTTCAAGAAACTTGACTTAGACCTAGGTTTTCCAACAAAAACTTGTTCAATGTTATCACATGGCTGGTTCAATTTCATTTGAAAATGATTGATCCGTTACATCATTCAGCACACAAACGTCAAAAGGAGTAATACAAAATAACAGTTTAGCATTCACTGGTCAAATGAGATCATTCAAATTCATGTGGTGAAAAAGATCATTCAATTTCGTAAAAGCCAACAGCAAGAGCTCTGTCAACCAATCAATGTCATCTATTAATTGTACACACTCAGGTAGTAGAAATATTACTAAAGAATGGTAAAAATGTAGTATTGAATGCCTATAAAGGAAACAGAATGACTGGACTGAACCTGAACAAGAAGAACGACATCATTGTGTGCACGACAACGGAATTGAATGCATAAGCATCCCAAAAGAAACCATATAGATTGATCACACAAACACATGCGTAACACTGTCTTAAAGCGTTTTAATGAATTTGAGTGAATTTATGCTGAAATCGACAGGGAAAACCTAGATTAAAGGGGAAGACGCTTGCCACCCTTTTTCGTCACTTGGCATTTCATGGGTGAACAGCAGTCAATCAGGGGATAGATTTACTGAATAATCATGTATAGCAGAAACAGCTTACCAGCCAAACTAAAATAGCCCATTTGCATGTCCCTATGCGCATGATCGGCGCGCAAAGGATTCTGGGGGTAAATCAGAGTCCAAGCAACAACGGCAACCATGATGGAGAGCTGATTTTGAAGCGGTACACAACTAAGAAAACCTGGCACAGTTAAATGTCACTGCTTCAGCACTGTGGCTTCCATGATGGCGGCTCGATTTCATTTTCAATTGTACTTGGTTTCCCAAGATACATTGCGGTCGATTGTTAAGATACCGCTTGTGAATATGGGCTCTTGAATGATACAAGCTTGTATCTGGTTCCCGCCTTTTCTGCTAGTTTCGAAATCACGGCTTTAGGCTTCGGTTCCGGCTTATAGGCACCGTCCGTCTGGTTCGGAAGTCCAGTACAAAAAGTGTGCGTTTTTTTTAAATAACTGAGGGAGTCCAAGCCGAAGCCTATAAGCCAACGCAGTGTTTTCGAAAAGGGCCTCATAGTGTCGACTAATTCAAAATGTGCATTGTTAGATTGTTTGAGTAACTGGAGACGTACCTTGACTCGCTGTAAGTCTGATGGGTTGAAGACAGAACCCTGAAAGTACCTGAGCTTGGTGAAATGACGTCTGAATAAAGCCTGAAGCTCCAAGTCCGGGTCAGCCCTGAGAAGAAAAAAAGAATTCAGAAGGACAACCAGGTCAGAAAAAAGTGTCATTTTGATTGATGGAAATTTGAGTCTTTTTAATATGGAGACAATAACGCTTAAAGTGACCTTCTCTGTTCGTTTTTTGCAGAGTACGTCATGTACTCGTCAAGAAAACAAGTTATTACTTGTGAACAATTTGACAATTTGAACATTGTGCTTTGTTTTTGTATTCAATGCCACTAGTGAGCCTTCTAGCGTGAACTTTTTAAAATGATAATTTCGTAGTTTTTGAATGATTACTTTGTGACCCTTTGATGTGAAATTGAGGGTAAATTACATCCTCCTTCCCAGGTGCCCGTAATGCATATGTATTGAAATACTTGTACATGTTTTCAACCAATAGAGGATCCGTGTTTCACTTCAATCGTGCAGTAAACTGAGACCAGAGAAATACGACTAGATTTTATATGAATCTGTTTTTATTTATTCCCGGATTGTATCAAAATTTTCTGCATCTCGACATGTTATAGAGTCATAAATTGTTATGAAATTCGTATGAATTTGTCTTCATATGAATTTAGTTTGCTTGAGGAAAGGACGAGAAGAACAAAATATTATCCAGAAGAAAACCCATAATTTCATTATTGCGTTAACCTGGTTGCCTCAGATTCATATGGGCGAAGAAAGTACCAACCCAACACACAAAAGACTGAATGCAAAAAGCAGTCACGTCAAGGAGAAGTAAAGACTGGCCCCTTTCTCCCGAGGAGAGAAATAAAGGAAGAAAAAGCGAGCGAGTGGGAGAGAAACAGCAGCCAAAAACAGACAAAAAGATTCCTAATGAGATTATGGGATAGAGCGTGTACACTGAAAGAGACTTGAGTATTATGAAGGAGCAGAAGCAGAAATGGAAGTCCTTGAGAATGGCTAATATGGTTAATTCTGCCGGGGGATGCTTCAACTTTATATTTAGGGGAAAAACATAAGGAAGCATCTGCTTTAAAGAAGGTTTCAAATTGCAGTAACTCGGTCGGTATTTTGATGGTTTGCAATTTTTAAAAGCTTATTTAGAATGAAGACGGAAATTGAACTGAACCTAAACCGGTTCAAATCATCTGGAGTATATATTAAGCCTGTCTAAAACGCCTCAAAGAAAAATGGAGTCAAATAAGGAGTTGTGTGCCCGAACAGGATATATAACCGTTGCTTGCCGGTTTAGAAAACAAAAACCATCAACCAAATGGCTGTTGGTTATTTGATTTTTTTTTAAACTGTCATTCTAGACAGCCCCAATGGTGGACATTCCCTTTAAGTGCTCGGAGTGCGTTTTCAATGGTTGAATAGATTGGAGATTTGCCACAACGCCAAGTTTGAAACAGCTCAGGGACCGGATCTGTCTCTTGCCATCCTAGGGACAAAGGACTGACGTCACCCACTCAGGGATCCGGTGAAACCGTCGTTTTATTTTGAATGTTTAATGGAATACGAGATGACATGCTCGCACGGGGGTTGAAAAGGTATCGGTAATTCAAAACTTGCTGCCATGAAAGAAATAATCAAATATTCATATTTAAATATCACAAATGAACGGGGTGCCAATCGTTGCTAAAGTTTGGCGTGCGTTATACACACTAGTCAAGATATGTATACATATAAATGTACATTATTTTAGATTGTTTGAATATATTTTGGTATTTTTTTGTTACGTTTCTAATAGTTGGCGTATTATTTTAACGACAGGGAGAAAGGCTCTTAAATTGTAAGACCATTGACAATAATTATTAAAATGTCACTTTTTGTCAATTTTCTGGGAGGCGTGTTTAATTCTTTGTTTGAATTGCTTTGAGGTACACATTGCCTTCAAAACTCTCAAAATGTAAATGTTAGGAATTACTCCTTAGTATCCTGTTTGAGAGTTGTCCATGCATTAAAACACCAATTGTGTTGTAATTAGTGAGTGTAGTGATTAAAAAAAAACGTAAATTTGCCTCAGGAATTACAACCAGTGGAACAACGGTCCGCCATTTTGTTGACCAAAGAAATTGGTTCTACGAAAAAGCGGACCGTGTTCTGTCATGAAATATGAAAAAATGTAAAAATTCATGGATGTTTACGTGAATCATTATATTATACTTGTAAAACAATATTCATTTCGTAACAATTGCATTTTATAGCCTGAAGTGCCCAATCCGAGGGCATTGTGCCGCTTGAACAAAGCAATGTAGCCTTTTAAATTCTAAAACATCCTTAAAAAATATTTTTCTTCCACGTATGTTTTTCCCCTACTACTCCTTCCTACCACATTTTGACAATGATATAATTACAGCTACCTTATCGGTGTTCATAAAATAACCACACGAATCACGAATCTTGACATTTGTACACCTATCAAGTATCATGATCCTTGCTTAGTGTTTGTTATTGCAGTATTGAATTGCAGACTCTGGTGTACAGTGATAAAAAAAGAAAAAAAAAAAAAAGGAAAAACAAAAATGGAAAAAGAAAGGAGAAAAAACCGTTGCCGTGATACATTATTATTGTATCAGGTTTTTTTTTACTGTAAACATTAAAATCTTTCAAGAATATGTCTGACTCATCCTCAGTTAATTACAAATTACTCGATGCAGCATCAACGAATTGTACAAAACAAGAAATAAGGATATAAAAGAAGTAGAAGAAAGACAAAACTCGGACCATGAAATGATCAGAAGCAGACTCACAGTGCACAGAGAAGACTCGAGGACGAAAAAAAAGGGGAGAAAATAATTTAATGAAATTCAAATAAAGAAGCATAAAATGGATATTAGACGAATGATGCACAGAGTGTATAAGACGTCAACCTTGAGGAAATAGTCAGAGGGGTAAGAACGACAGAGGGAAAAGGTATGTCAACAAGAGGACATCAATACAGACAACAGCCACACACACAAAACTGCCACGGGAGAAAAAGATAATTAAAAAAAAAAGGAAAGAATGTACAAACAGACGTCATTATCGGCAGAGAAAAGCTTTGAATAAACAGAGTCAGGGAAGAGGGGTTGGGCTAAGAATGAAGGAGAAGCAGCGAGATGGTGGAGGACAGGGAGCTATGTATGAGATGTAGCCTTGATTGTGGAGTGGGGGAGGAGTACCGTCTGGGTGAGATGGATAATCAAGTCTAAGATGTACAACAAGATGAATGTGAAGATACAGTGAGATGCGGATGTGTCATGAGACCAAATATTGTCAAGCCACCGTTTAACCCGTACAGGGCAGCTATAAACAGTTCAATTCAATTCAATTCAATAGAACATTTATTTCCGTACTCACAATAACAAAAGACAGAATCACTGGACACAAAAGTATAGTTAGCACAATACAAGCAAAAAGTATACGTGATCGATGATAATACTGAGAAATAGTATCCAGTAGAATCTAGTGAGTAATGAGACTATTCAATACGGCCTCCATCATCAGTATCATGTGCCATCCTCAGATTGAGGGTAAGTGGTTTTAAAAATGGGCCCTTAAAACGAGCAAAACATATCTGACGACGACATTCTATGATTTGGTCTGATTCCATGTACGCATAACAAAATTCTAGTGACAACAATGTAACAGTAATGCCTTGCCCTTACCCATTTAATTGCTTAACGACGTTCTGTTACTGGAAGATGGGTACTTTTTGTACCTGGAAGATGGGTGTAGAACCTTATACCCATCTTCCGGGTACATAACATATCGGCCCTCGTTACTGTTCTTTCAAATAGTCCTGAACTCTGACATTAAAAGGAAAATTGCCAGCATGTGTCATTTCACAATCCATTACCGGACTTGTAAAAAGCGTCTTTAACCATCACCAAGAACCTACCCAATATACCTGACTAATAATTATGGTTGTAAAACAAGATGTGAACAAACTATTACAAATACAATACTTTGCTGAATAGATATTCAAAGAAATTGACGCTGTATTTTGTTGAAATCATGTCCAGTTGTAATATACTATGGTCACAATATACTTAGATATACGTAAATCTGGGATTTTATAACAAATTGTATTTCCTCCGAATCAACGCAACACCTTCGCTTTAAATCACTTCTTCACATTCTCAGTTCATCAGCCTCAACTGTAATTAAAAACCACCCTATACAACAACACAGAAGAAGAAGAAAAAACATCAACCATTGCCCCATGCATTCTATCAAAGCCAAGAGGACGAGAGAGTTTGCACTTCTCCCCTAACGGGGCCGATTTCACCTCCTGTAATTTGACAGAATAAACATCATGACTGAAGACGATTGAGTCTTGAGGGATGTAGTAAGCAGTCTAAACCCCACAGAGACTCCAAGGCCAAGCAAACATGAATGTCAAAAGCAACATCCACAGACCTGGTCATGTATGATTTCTGTACGGACGGTGGAACTGCGTTCATCCGCTCGCTCCACTGAGCGCTGTCGCGGAGGCCGAGTTTACGCTGTCGCGGAGGCCGAGTTTACAAGAGAGATTTTACTGAAAATCGATGAACTGTCTTGCTGTGTAAAATACATGGACAGAAATCAAGCATCCGAAAAGCTTTCCATGCACGTCCAGTCATCATAACATTAACAAAATAAAACGAACTTAGACAAAAAACAACATGTTTCCTGTTCACATACCCATAGTAGGGCGCTTGATATGAACAAATACAAGTATGTTTAGTAAACCTCGAGCAAAGCCAAGCCTAAAGCAATTACCATTGATTTTATTTTTAAATACTGCATTAAAAAAAAACGTCCAAAGCAAATTATAGCTTTCACTGGCATGGCAACACGACCCCATCGGGAATTCCATCTTTTTTGTTCAGGAACGCTAATGACAACAGAAGCTGGGTTTTATATCTTTGCCTCGCAGTGCCGACTTTCCCCCAAGTGGTGGTCACGGGCAACCGGCCAGCTAAATGGACGCATTTCATGATTTTATTGAGCATACCTGGGATTTTTTTTTCCTCCATTAATCCGCCAGGCCTGTAAGTTTCCCTGATCCTAATAATGAACCATATCCACGTTGACATACGGCAGTGTTTTGATAAATGGGCCTTCAAATGGCCGAGGCAGCCGTGGTTTGTTGCCATCGCGATTCTTAAGTGAGATTAGGACAGTGAGTGCTAAAGACACTACTTGTTATTAGCTACGGCAAAATTAAGCTGTGGATTTTAGGGCACTGCCGTTTTACTGATGGTGAAGAAAGTGAGAAAGTGATAGGAACTTGGCTTAATCATCTGGTCCATTGGCCATCACCTGAAATATTGGAACATCAATTTAGAAAACTATTTCCTATGGAGCTAATTACAGTTCATTACTTAATGCTAGTTGCTTCACTATTGCTTTTTTTAACCTCTTAAATTACAGGGTTGTTCGCTACTCATAAAAGGTTGAGAAATAAATGTGTCTGAATTCAACTTTATATTATTCTGGGTATTTTCAAAAGAAAAGTGGAAAGCAATTGCATGTCTTTCTAGATTAAAGGATTGTTGTTGCTTTGTCACGTTGGCAATCATTAGTTTTAATGTCATACATACAAAATGTAGGAGGCCAAGGCAATTACAATTTCTCGGGATCACTGCGACTGTGCATAATGTTTGAAGTAAGGGTGACTGGGGTAAAACAAGATGAATAATCATTGCTATTTTTGATATTAAACAGTAAATGATAGTGATGGAGAAAAAACTTAATGATAAATGAATAATGGTAACAAATCTCCTCGCTGTATTTGCATTGTTTTAATGCGTAATTTGCAGTAGTTTTACTAATTTGTTGTATTGAACATTGTCATGCGCCTTTGAACAGTCTTACAGAATTGGCGCTTCCTAAATACAATTGTAAATAAATAAATAAATAAATAAATGAAAAAAATTAATAAACAAATAAACAATTTATAAATACATACATAGGCCTAAATAAATAAATAAATAACTCTATAAATAATTGAATAACTAAATCAACAAATACACAAATCAAAATATAAACTCCACTGTGCCTGTATCCTTTGGAATTCACAAAGTTTCCCAATCCAAACCAATGCATTGTTTTTTCGTCCATGTTTATGTTTTGTTTACCCAGTTTCCCGGAGTTAAAACCCAATAAGGGATAGTTACTGCGCTCCCCTGGGGCGCCCTAGCTCCAAATTAGAGAAATTGGCCCGAGTCTCGGAGTAATTCGTATAACCATGTCGATTATCTTGTGAAATGACATCCTTATTTCCTCCCTCCAAGAACAAAACTACCTTCTTGCTCAACTTAAGCTATGATGCAAAAAACTTGAAACACTTTTGTAGTTTGTCCTAAAATATATACATTTATATATATGTATAAATATAATTCTGTCCGGAAACGCTGTCTCTTGCGTAAAGATTGCTTGAAAAC
>CM021531.1:17160705-17201822 GCA_010994315.2 Pisaster ochraceus
AAAAACAAAAAACAACACGCAAACAAACAAACATCCCCAACAAACACCCCCAAAACCAAAACTAAACAAAACAAAACACATTAAAACAGCAACAACTGGCACCCGTTGAAAGACTGCAGTGTGACACCTCTGAAATTCATAGATTTGAATTTTAAGTTGAGCTGTGTTTTTTTACACCTCGCATGCGTGCGCGTGTGAGACTCAAATTTGCTACCCCTTTAAAGTCAGCTTTAGTTCTGATCAAGCTTTCCATCAAATGTGTGGCGCTTGATTATCATACTGACAGCAACTCATCACAAGAAGCCATGACGTCACGTTAGGAGCGTCTGCGATAATCTTTTAGTAACACTTGTGACAGATGTGAGTAGCAAACCTCAAGTGTGACCTTTGCGCTTTTAAAATTGTATTTCTTAATGCACTTTTTATTAACGTGATTAAAACTCCAAGAATAGCTCGTCTGTCAGTTTAAAAATAGAAGTTGAAGTTTCAGGTGTTGGGTAGAGGCAAGTTTTCTACAACAAAATTCTCATCTGACGATGAAAATGGCTCGCTTACAAATTATAAGTTAAACACATTAGTCTACTACTTAATTGGGGAAAGCTTCTTCAAGACGTAAGTTAAGAGAACTACAATGTTTACAAGGTTCTTGTGAACAAAATTAGAAAGAAGAAGGCGAAAAGAAAAATAAAGAACATCCCCCAAACAAAAACATTTAAAAACTAACAATAAACAAATAAATATATATATATAGTAATTATAATAATAACATCAATAAAGTAAATAAATCATTGAATAAACTTCAAGGCAAGGATACTTTTGGTTATTGTCAAGGACCAGCATCCAGACAAGACCATAAAATAACAACTCTAAAACGACATTACTTCAGAGACGTCGTTTTTTAACGATGTTTTATTATATTAACATCTCTCTGGTGCTCTTTGCCAAGTCTACGTTTTTACGGTCATTAACTCGTAGAGTATATAGTTACCAAGTATACACCATGCCTTTATTGAAATACGCTGTTAAAACCATTCCAATAATCAAAAATTTAATTGAATGCAAACTTTTATTATTGACGGATAATATCACGGGTCGACTTCAAAATAAAACATAACAAAATAGTGTGCTTACTGAAATCAGTTGCATCTAGCTAAGTTGCAGCAATTTGTAACTGCATATAAATCTCAAATAGTTAAGCAGCACAAACATGTTCTTCTAAAAAGGCATTTTCTTCCAAACAACCAAAGAAAGACGCTGGATGCTAATGGATAACAATATCGACAAGATGATGAGACGCCTTTAACATTCACTCCCTGAAACCTTCCCCCGTCGCACTAAGCCCTTGACAAAGAGGCTGTCTATTCTAAAGACTTCAAACAGAGAGAGAGGCAAACCTGACCATTTGTCAAGTCCACCGTCCCATCCTTAATCAGGCTGTCCTCAACGCAATGCCCCATCCTACATGACATTTGAGACTGCGTATCGACAGCGAGCAATCCAACCCCCTACCCCCTCACCCCCACCGCCTGAGCGACCATCTTCTTCAGGACAGGTAGCTGCGTATAATTGCCAATCCCAAACATGTCAGGTGTCCTTCTGGGTTGATCATGGCTGGAATTTCAGTCTCGCACCAGTCAACTGTGCTTGTGATAACAGCACCAGGTATCAGCACATGCAGTAATCGGAGATTCCAAAACTCATTTTGGGAAGAAGGTTTGCCCTAAATGTGGGTGTAAACTAATTTATTAGATGGGGGTATTCATTTCTGAGGGAGATGCTGGTTGAAATGTTAAATGACGCCGAGACAGTTTTCATGAGTTGATATGTTTACATCGAGATTTCTGCCACGTGTCTGTAAACACACTAAGGAAGCAAGGTAAAGCACAAGTACTAAGTGTTGAAACTCTAGAGTTTGGAAGCTTACCGAGTTCCGAAAAAAACAAACATGCAATTTGAGTCCATATCTTAGTCCAAGGTTATTCTTTAAAAAGAAATTGTCTTAACATAATAACAAATATATTTAGCAGTATAAAAGTTGCATGTGGCCATGCTCGTCTCTCCTTTGCCTAGCAGGCCTAAACTTTAAGCGAGGGTTTTTCGTTAAAACAATATTTGCAAATTGGTTCTCTGATCAACGCCATTATAGATTAAACCGTCCAGATATTTTAACTATTACTAAATAGGAACAATGCAAGCTGCTTATCAGGTTTTGAATAGCTACAGAATCTTATATTGCGAGGCTACAGAAGGTCTTCCTCAAAGTTAACATTGCAAATGTATGCAAACATGCACACATGAATAAACAGGAGGCTGGGCTGAAGTCAGGCAGGTGTTAAAAACACAGCGAGGAACGCGGAAATAAAGCGATTTGGTTGATTCGTGTTTTTTCTTCTACATATAAAGAGAGTTCAGTTTGTTTCATGCGTTCACTACACCAAGTGGTTCATTTCTCTGATTTCAGACACTCCTGTTCAATGTTTTTATGTTATTTTATAAGAAAAACAATTTTGTTAAAGCAAGTTCACCCAAATCAAGGCTAAAAGCACTTTACTCTTGGTAAAGAGCTAAAAACACTTTAAAAACCCAAAAGCAAAACAAAACATTTAAGATGAAAATAACTCGGGGAGCTAAAGGTAGGAATTGATGTTCCTCTCACAACAGTATAGATTGTAGGATGGAGGGAAACATGCACCAGGCAAGGAGATCCAAAACTATTCAGTCTGCGGAATAAAGCTGTTGAAATGGCTCTTTGTTCTACATCTCAGAAAAGCAAGAGTGTATGGGTGAGAACAAGCAGAAAGCCTGATTTCACGCGTGTAATTTTATTCTCATCGAGTCAGTCACGATCTTTATTGATTATCTTTTCTTTTATTCAAACACAATTTCTACACATGTTCCCCCCCCCCCCCATTCATTGTATTACAAATGTTGAGATGAATTACAAAACTAGTCGCCTGAACTTTGACGCAAGAATTTGTCTTAGCGGTTTGTTTAAAGAAAAATAACAATATATTGTGTTCAATAAACACAAACAGTACAAACTATGCATGTGAACAATTTCATAACTTCAATGCGGTCACGATTCCCTACGAAAAAATAGTTCACATTTTGTCAAGGATTTCGTTCGATCGACTCTGATTTGTGGGAAGTCTTTAAAAAAATGCTATTTATTTGAGTTGGACATTATTTCAGAGACCTCTGATGAAGATTGGGAGGCTATTGGCATGAAGCATTGAGCCTTTAATGAGAGTGAAGTTGATCAGCCTTCAGCAGATTGAGTAACTACATACTCAATGAGGGGCCCCAAGTTCTACCTTACCTCCCCATGCATCTACTTATAATAATTATTGCCCCCTCTTTTGACGCTTGCCTGTCTACGCCATTGACCAAATAAGAGTGTCGGTAGCTGGGTCAAGTTTCAGTAACAATATCCTTGGCAGGGTGTTTACAATATGTATATGTCTTTTGTGAATGATTAAAATTAGGTTTAATGACATGAGGAGTGCAGTTTACCATGGCCACCATTGGAGCAGGAACGTCTTATGGAAAATGACAAGACACGTCCTGCAAAAACACACTTCAGTCGTGATTATCAGCTGTAAATACAATCTTTAAAGGGGCAGTAGAGCCTGGGTTATATACTAAAGTACAATTTTTTTGTTTGTGTATTTATTTATTTATTTATTTATTTATATTACAACATCTTTATACAGGATAAAAAGATCAGGAAAAGATGTTTTACAAAATTGGCCAAAAAAAACACCCCCCCCCAAAAAAAAAAACAACAACAACAACAACAATAACAACAAATAGATAGGGCAAGATGAAGAAAAGTACAGTTTCTTACATAAACATTTAACAATGTCAATGGAGGAGGAATTTTGAATAGAAAAACATATTGTTCCAAACTTAAGCACCAGCAAAACATGTTGCTGATTGCCGACGATGGGAGAGAGCGTTCCGGGAACACACTACTTCACTACCTCGTCATAAAAGTTTACATTTCCCTCTTCCCTTCCATGATATTTACACCAAAAAGAACATTATATCCCAAAATGAAAATACCTGGGGATTTATTTTTAATAACAGGATGCGTGGCCTCTTCACACGATCTATCACGGTTAAACTAAAGCTTTATCATGCAAAAAAAAAAAATAATAATAATAATAATAACAATAATATATATATTTTTAATATGTCAGTGATCTCACTTGATCACAAACACAACACCCATAATATAAGCCATAAACAGTATAAACCCGTTCCGTATAGAACAATACATTCTTTCATTTAATTTAACCAACTTTGCTTTGGAGAGGGGGCCGGGGAGATGTGTTCTGCAGCCTATCTTTAATGCCAGTAATGAAATTGAGGAGATCTAATATGCCTGTAGGTATTAATAGCCCCCATCCCTATTAAACAAATATGCTCAAAATATGTTATTATTTCAGCACAACACAGCCAAACATAATTATCGTCTCTGACGGCTGCGATTCTTTGAAATGGGAGCAGCCCAGACTATAGTCTTGTTAGCCTTGTAGGCTCCTTAATTAGGACTCAAACTGCTGGTAATGCTCTAAAAAAGAAGGGGAAAAAAGTTCGTAATTATAGTAAATTGACTCTTCCACTTGGCCTCAATTTAAAGGGAGTGGGGATGATAGGTTAAGCTTAAGAATACCACAGAGGGATAAAGATTAAATCCGATTAAATTTGTTTTAATGTTACCTAAATTTAATAATGTCCCCACAGAGAGTCCAACCCAACATTACTGATGTCATGTTTTTCGTCGAGATCTCTTAATACCTATCTAACCATTGTTTACACTTTGTCTGGAGTTGAGATTACACGTCTACAAAGTCGTTAATATTGAATCAAGAACATGTTTGAAGATAAAGCCCATGAAATTGGAGTCAAGTGGAGTTTTTTGTTTTAAAGTGAACCAGCATGAGATAATTTTAGATTTGGCTACACATGCAATCGTCTGTATAGTCTAAAAACAGTTACATACAATCATAGGTGGTAGTCATCGTGTGGTCTTTGTCAACGAAATGCTTATTTATAGGAAAATGATTGAGAAAGATACAATACAAGTCACCAGTGTAAACATTTGAGTTGAATACAGTGTGTACATGTCGAGGAAACGAAAAACTGTATTTTCACAAGAACGTGGAACCCATCCACATAATAGATGGATTGCACATGACGTCAATGGCCACCATCTTTGATGACAAACAATGGGAAAAGTGTAGGCGTGTACGCGCTGCGCACGACTCTCAGCCAATGACGGCCTTTCGCGCGTGCGCGTTTCGTCAACGATGGCGGCCAATGCAAGGGGTCTATAACGAGGCGACAGAGGGTACTAACCGCGTCTCTGGCCGCAGCATTCACACATCTGAATCTCCAAAACTCGCCTTCATGCGATCTTTGGGGATTCAAAATTGTTGACATATCATTATTAATTTCTAATCAACGGGGGGCACTTCAGTCGAAATAATTTCGCAGGATGTTTACTACCATTACCATCTTTATAACAAGTAAAAGCTTTCGGATAAAAACTACACACTTTTGTTTGCTGTTATTACTGCACAGGCTCCTTTGCTCACGCGTGACGTCGATTTTCCATCGAAACAATTAAAAACAAATTGACCGCAACAATCAAAGAACCATTGTTGGATTTGTCTATGAATGAGCAATGGATGACCAATGGGCTGTATGTATTTCCATGGCAACGGTTGTCATGGTTGTAAAACGCCTTGATGAGAGGTCATGCAGGTGCCTCCATTACCAAGGCCAAGCATACCCGAGGACCATGCACGAAGACCGCTCAGAAATATCGCAATTAATAACTCATTAAAGTGAAGGTGACAAAATCATTTTACAATTACCAAATTAGTGTAGTTGAAATGAGTGATTTCCTCTCGAAGACCTTGAATATATTACTTCATTGTCTTTATTTGCTTCCCTCTCTCGAAAGATTCTTCAGAGGATGTCAACTTCTTATGTTTGTGCAAGACATGTTTTTATGCGATGGTTTGAGTTGAACAGTCTTCTTAATACTTATATATGCTTGTTTCTGCATATACATATTAATCGTGTGCGAAAGTAATTGTAAACTAAAAAAAAAATAATAATACTGGTTTAAATTCCCTTGTGTGTACCACAGGGAAACGTCATAGTTTATTTAGTCATTTCCTAGTTTAGATTCATGGCACTATGTGGAAACATTTGCAAAGTCAAGATTGTACTTGCACTTTCAATTCGATTTATTAAATTTCAATTGCAAATGAAGTAAATAGAGCGATTTGTTTAGCTGCATGGGTGTACATACATCAGAATGCAAGCCCCCTAACTGTTCCGTGTTCTAGCGTCCATACGACATAGGGATCAAATCATATCTGTACATGGCTGCACATCCTTACATTGTTAAAGACAATAATAAACATCTGTTACAATATGGTTAATTATGTAGAAATCATGACATCAATTTAACATAAATACAATCTCGAAACACCATAGAGCTCGATCAATACCCCCCCCCCACATTTCGGTGTTATTTCAGTGTGCTATCTTAGTGTTTACCGATGATACTAATTGATATTTCCAGCGTTAATTCACTCAGCACATATTATGCAATTTCAGTCGAGTCAACATTCCCAGCTGCCAATACGAGACTCTGTTCTTCACTATGACAACACAGGCGTAACCAGGGAAGTGCCAGGATTTGTTCATTGCAACATCACTCAATGTTCAACTCCCTGTACAATACCCGACGTTTCGCTCTCCTATTTGTTTTTCTAAAAAGAATGAGGGGGGGAGAGACCCACATCATCATTTCATTGTCATTCAGAACATCGATCTCCCCGAGAGTATGTAATTTAGTCTGTTTTTTAATTACTAGTGCAAGGTCTATTTCACTTTGGTACGGATTTTTAAAAATAATTATTGGTCAATATTGTTTGTGTTTACCAGATTTTTCCCCCCCTTTAATCCCTAAAGTGCACTTTAAATTTCCTCGATAATTTCCGCTCTTATGATTTCAGAATTTCTGTTTCAAGGAAAAATGAAACGTCCTCTTTTTATTCGTTTGGCATATTGCCGCTCCGCTTGAGTGTAACTTTGGCTCTTTTTTTTATTTAGTGGTCGATGTCTTTCGCTTTTAGTTGTTTGTCTTTATTGTAAATTTCCTTTCTACCATTCATGCCTGTAGTACTAGCTCTACTTTAGTCAGGTTGTTTGTACTTTCTTTCAGTAATTCTTAAATGACATGCCTACGTTATAATGAAAACCTTGAGGGAAAAGGGCAGAACTTAAAACGGACACCCGAAAGTCCCTGAACAATCCCGGGTGAAAACAAAATAATAAGACTGAGGCTAACATAACAACTCTACACAAAATAAATGACAAAATAGAGCAAGGTACATATTGGTGGTTTTTTTTTTCAGGTATGAAGCTGTCAGTGTGTTTGGTTGGTGACCGATTGCGGCCAAGGTAAATTGACAAAGCACTTGAATGTTATTGATCTCATGTTGGTGGGAACCAGTGAAGTGGAGGCAGCAGGCCGGACTTGTCAAGCATCTCTCGTCTTCATTCGAAACAGGAAGAACTACAACAAAGTCAAGATGTCATTAATCACCGTGTGGGATTGCTGATAGTGAGTTAATTTTCGTATACAACTATAATTAACTGCATTGGTGCGGAACATACATGCCGATCCGAATAAGTCACACAGAGGGAAAACAAATATATTGGAAATCAAAAAAATAATATCAAAGGTTACAAAGTGATCTTATTTTGATGTTTAAAAGTCCAATGTAGAGGAGCCAGTCACAATGGGGAAAAAATAAACCACGTTTCAAACACACTTTGAAAAAAGTGACGTTTGTCACGTCATCGTTTTATGACACACTAAATAGTACTTTCTATCTAAGAGAGCATTATTTTTAATTTATTTTTACAAAGAGCTGAAATTTTTTTGGGGTATTATATAATCGTTGCATGGACACGTTTCCAATGTTAGTTTAGTGCACTGGTTGTACAGGCGTTATAGTGAAGATTCGTATACGGGACTAATGGTGTGAAACTCACTGAATGTACATAGGGATTGATACTAATAGCATTGGTGGGCAAAACAAAAGTTAATCTATTTATTTATCACTCGTACTTTTATAGAAATCTTAATGTGATACTTAGTGCTAAGAGGTGTAGGCTACAATTAAAACAACCGAATATTGTGCAATTTCACACGGTAATGGTACATTAAAGACAGGGCACGCCACTGAAACGAAATGGCCGGCTATCTTTAATCGACATGCAGTTTACCAACACCCACACCGACACCCAGCATCACCTTAGGCCTGTTCCCCTTATACCTCGTGCTTTGATAATAAATTAACTTCTTTTTTTTCGTTTTCAAAACTGAAACGCTGGGGATGAATCTCTCGACAGCTTTGCTGAGGGAAAAGGTCAGGTGAGCAACGGGGATACTGTAAGGCTGCTGTGTTTATCATAATGAACCCGGAGACCATGTACAAGGTTGGCTGCCATCTTGTCAGCCATGCATAGTGACCTCACTGCACCTCACAGGCTGAGGCTCCGGCTGTGGCTAATTGATGCAGAGTCAGCCTAACGTAGCCAATGCGTTAATTACTTGATCAGTAGCGCGGCTGCGCTTCAAATCTGCGAGTTCAATCAAACTAGCAATGCATACATTATTACGTGGTCGGATATCATTATTATATTTTTTAAAATGTTAGGCATTGATCACTATTTTTGCAATATTAGCTAATTATTATTAGCGCTATAAGAGATACCCATTTAAAAGTAATTGTATATAATTTATGGTGGATCGATGAGAGTGTTTGAGAACGTGCATGCCCATGTGTGTATGCCTACATCATTCTGGCAACATGTTTCCTGTGTTAAACAATTGTTATTATGTCAACACGGGGCCAGACCTTGTCTCAGCCAGTCTCTTGAAATACAATGGCTTAAACATTAGCAACACAAGATGGCTGACACATAATAATCCAAACGTACAGGGTATAGGATTGGAGCAAGCCCCATATGTTACTTCGAGCGATAATCAACTCCTGGGGATATTTTCTCAACCGGTCTGGGGCTCCATGTCTTAAACTTGGATCTTGAGATGTCAGTTTGTCCCGGCTGTCAACTTAATGGAAATTTGATTATTGCGTCCGCACCAAAGGACGCATCGCGAGCTGCGGTCTTGCATCTTATGGTTGCAAATCTCACTGTGCACAGTGGGAAGGGTATTGAAGGATTATGGGAATATCAAATTTTGCTACTTGTAGGAGGCCCAGGGAGGGGTAGCTTAACCTCTTGTCGACCCCAATAAAGATATGTGAGCTCCGATATCAGTTAGAAATTGGAATCAATTTGGAATGTAAACACCAATGAAATCTATACTTTTAAAAGATTTATCAAATATCCTTATTTTAAAAGGCATCTTTGTTGTATTTTTTTTTAGCCTTTTTTTCTCACTACCTCAAAATGTCGGTAAACTATTGGCGTGCTAAGTTAAAGGTAGAGTATACTTTTGGTAAATGTCACAGACCAGTATCCTCACTTGGTGTATCCCAAAATCTGCTTTAAATATCCTGTGTGAAAATTTGGGCTCAATTGGCCACCGAAGTTGCAAGAAAATAATGAAAGGAAAAAACACCCGTGTTGCATAAAATTTTCTGCTTTCAGATGCCTGAGAAAGGCTTCATGCCTAAAGCCCTCCTCAGATTCTGAATTTTTGGTAAAACATTACCACTTTCTCTAAAACTACATTACTTCAAAGGGGGTCGTTTCCATAAATGTTTTATAACATCAACAGCTCTCCATAGCTCCTTACCAAGAAAGTTTTTACGGTCTTTAATGTGACAGGTATAAAACATGCCCCGTTAGTTTTCGGTTGTTTAAACATCTCAGTCAATTCCTTTAAGCTTTTTATGTTTAAATTATATCGAGCGCCCTCCACGTCAGGTTTCCGAGCGCTCCGATAATTCCATCTCATGAAGACAGCTCATGTACCTCATCACTGTCTTCACTTTACAGATATTAAGAGTAAAAGAGACTTGGCCGAACCTCAGAATAGCGTACAGACCCAATGAGTGTCACATTAGTATTGAGGAGTAATTAACAAAAGTACACCCTGCCGTTCAGTTATCTTGTTTAATACAGGTTATCGCTGTCAGTTCAGGCAAAAAAGGGGGCCAATTTAAGCGTCGCGTTCGTCTATTTCGCGGAGATTTGAAAGCTCCTCAAAGCAGTCACTCATGTTTCGTAATCGTTCTCTTGCGTCATGAGATTCACACACACAAAAAGGTATTACCATTCAACTTAACAATCTACTCATAGAGAATACACATTCGCAGCAGCTCTTTGCTGAAATCTCTAGTTGCGCCTGCTCTGCTAAATTGAATGTCGATTTTGCATGGCTTAAAAGAACAACTTAGTCTAATTGAACATAATGCTATTATTTGAATGCATCAAAGTGGATTTGAAAGACGGTTTCAACTGAAGAGGCAACATTGTTTAAATGCGAATGCATGAAAGTGAAATAGGCTGTAGATTGGCCGAAAATGACCGGGAAAACATTCTTACTCAGGTTAGATACAAATTAACTTGATACTGTTATTGAGACGACTAATTGCAAATAAATATATCATATGACTGTCAAGTTAATTACGCATAACTTTAAGGCATGTTGAAATTAATGAGCTGACGTACGTGGGCATTAATTTGCTATCTGTGAAGCTCACTCTATACAGAGAATTTAAGGTGTTTCATATTTCACATCACCACTTACACCAGAACTAAATTACATGTACTTAAAAGGTAGATATGTCCACATTAATTATTGTCTATCACTGACATAATGTTTACCGATAGTGGGGCAGGAAGGGTGAAATATGTTAGGGGGGTGGGGGGAACTGTGCCTGTGGTGATATATACAAGGATGGAATTTGACACACAGTCAGAGTATGGCATGAGACGGTAGCGATATTGTCATTGCAGGTTTGTCCTTTGGGGAAAGAAAAAAAATGAGCAGAAAAACAAGCACTTGTCTTTTCTTTTTTTCAAAATGGCTGCCATTGCTTATTATTCGACCTTAATTTGTTTCAAAGGACGAATCTTCATTGGCTTTATAGCCGCATATATTTCTCATGACATACTCCGACTGACTGTGTGCCAAATTCCAGGCTTGAACCATCAAAGGCACAATCCCATCGCCTACCTGCCGTATGAGACAGGTAAAGTTTGTTTTCCTCTCCCGAAAGTAATGTCTTAGAATTTCCAAGTTCATAGGACAAATATGTTGTCCTTAATCAGTGACTTTGGGGCCAATCCTGGTGTATCTTTTGGAGGTAACACCTTTTGTTCAGGATGTGGGCCATCTAAGGCTGTTCTCTTCATTAACTTGTGGGCAGGTCAGGTGGGGAAAAAAATGGTCTGATTAACATGTCCAAAAATTTTTAATTTACTAAAATTTCTTCCGCTTGATCGAGTACCTTTTTAAGCAGTTGGCCGTGTACAGGATCGTTCACGGAGCTGGAAGTAACGTAGCTACTGGCAGCTTATTTGCACAACATTTGGACACATTCTTCATTTCTAGCAATTCGAATAAATTATTCATATATATATGTAGTTATTGTTCCACGTAATTGTAGCCGAAAGAGCAGTATGTTTTGCATGGAATCAGTACAGACCGTAGGCCAGTAATTTGTTGATGTCAAAGGCATGAAATGGTAAATAGTTGTCTAGTTTAAATAATTAATTAATGTACCTATTTATGCGTCACCATATAATAAACAGAAGAGTATCGATTAGTACAAATTTCAACGACCAAGTTTGCTAAAAGGATTAGCCACCTTGTACAAAAATGATAGTATTTTAATTAATGATAAACCTGTATTTTAAGGGAATATACAAACATATATTAGAGTCTTTCTTTGCTTTATTAGACAGAATAATAACCATGTTTTACCTTCACGAAACAGTAATTGATATAAATTTAATCCCCCAAGCCTGTGTTCCTTTTAACGTATTTAAAATATCATATACTTTGGAAGTACCGAGAGCAGTCAGTTCTCTCTTCACTAGATCCATGACATTCCTGATGGATATACTAATTTCCGACATGGAGGGATCCTTCAATATATTCCTTGTCTTCTCAAGATCTGATATCAAGGTCAGGACGATGAATTAATCATCCACAGCAGAGGAAGAAATAAGGGTTTGGAAATTTATCAAATATCTTGTACTTAACTCTCGTCTCAAATTGTAGAGCCTCAGATTTCTGGTTTTTAAATCATTGACCATAACTAAGTTTTTAATGGATTTTGTTGTCAGTAATAATTGATGTACCAAAACAATTTTCGTCGTGGATGAAAAATAATCATTTTGATTTGTCCTTACACAAGGGTTGAGATTGGACAGGTGTAGAAATGCCTGGAAAACGGCTTACATGTCTGTGCATCACCAGAAATACAAAACTACAGGTTCGGACACAATGTGGACTTGTGCTGCTTTCTACCTTTGGTAAATACGTTACTTCTTTCAAGAAAAATTGAAAGCTCACAGATTTTTTGAGAAATCACATGCGTGCTACACTGATATGTGACAGGTCCATACCTGTCACAACATCAGTGCCTTGTGGACAACAATCCACACAATTCTCGGGCTAGCTCTAAACTCGCAAACCAGAGCCATATCAGAAGTCTCGACCAATAGCACCTTTTTGGCAAGTCTACTAAAATGTGACTTAACTTAACACATCGCACGATACAACCTCCCATGTTTGAGTGTATTTCATTGGAAGGTACAATACAGGATCGGTAAGGATAAAAACATCATCGTTTCATTTTAGTCTAAAAGCTTACTGATAAAAAAGTTCATACTAAAACCCGTCTGTGAAATAATTCCGAAGGCATATAACTGTATTCTACAAACCTAAACCAATCTCAATAGGCTAGTTTAGTCGTATCTATATACATTTATATAGAGGATTAAAACGATCGAACGGTTCCTAAAACCAAAGGACTCGTATCATTTCCCTTTAAGCCCACATTTTCACAGGCTAGTTATTTCATGTATTATGGTTGATCACACAAAACATGAACACTGTCTGCGACTATTTTGTCCGCTCTACCGATCCTGTTATACCTTAAACCACGTCTTATAGTGAGATATTCAAACATGTACAGAAGGATACCGGTTTATATAGTTATTGTTATAACCACGATTTATAACAAAACAAAACGAGTGGATACATTATACTGTCCTGTATTAAGCCCCATATTTTTGTTGAACCATCAACGCAGTAGCTTCTAGGATCATCAACTTGCCATAAAAAATGGTTGATGATTTTCAGCAGTCATGCGCACAACCTTTAGGACTATTAATTTCTACAATGTAGCGTCCATGAACTCGACAGAGCTGAATTGCTTAAAGAAATCAATAAACGCCTCTTTAGAAAAAAAACATCAATAAATAATAATCCAACAAACTCACACACACTACACGTCCTTAAAGACGCATCGTCTAGATTGTTTCTTCTGGGGACTCTCGAGATTTCTCTTGTTGTTGTTTATGTTGATAGAATTATTTTGCTTCAATGTTTATGGCAGAATGTTGAACTTAAAATGTTCTTTTCGTACGAGCATGGTGACGTAAAACAAACCCAGAATTTGTGCGTGTGAAATTACGGTGCTATAATGAAAGGTTGGACAAAAATGCAAGAGTGTGAAATACACTTAGGCATATCACTACCGGCATGGAGACTGGATCTTCGCGATTGGATATGCATAAATAATATACAATAAAAAAGATATCTGATCATCAGAAGGGGGGCGGTGAAGCACCTTCGCTCGCACCGACTCTTTAGAAATGGGAGATATGCCTTTTATTTTCACAAACTTCCATCCTGAGATGTTTTTAAAACACCTGGCGTCTGTAAAAAAAATAATAATAATACTTGAGAACTAAACGCTCAGTACGTCACAATTATTAAACTATTCCTGCCAATTGAACCAAAAATGTTGTAATGAACTTCGCATTGTGTAACCTCTTTCTGCCAATCGAACCAAATACGCCTTTTAATGGACCTCTTGCCTTGGCAGAAAATTTACTTGTGTTCTTTCCCTAATTCCACATGAAATGTCCTCAGTTATATTTATCAGAAGGAGGCAAATACAGGTGTATTTGCCCGAACACCAGCTGAGAGTTCCTCCAGCATCTTGTGCACTAACGGAAGGAACCATACCTCCTCAGAATCTTGAAGACCGATGTAAAATGCAGAGGTGATGGGAGCCTAACCACGACTCCCATCTCCCTTGCCCAGAGGGGGCGCGCAGGCAACGTCACTGCCGACTAGAACAACGGTGCCGGGTTTCCAGATTCGGATATGTACCAATTGTTAGAAGATATGCTCAAGTGTCCTCAGAACGTTTGCCGTGACGGTAATTTTAGACGCAGAGTGTCCGAGACCACAAATTACATTTACACCTGCTTAAGCGTTGGGCATTCACTTAAAGATATGGCATGTGTCACGTGACTGCCAATGGCTGTCATGAAGACTCGTCTAATTGCCTATTGATTTTGGGATCTTTTATGTTTATTTAAAACCAAAAAAATTTACAGTCTCCTTTTCCCTTTTTCTGCTTCCACCTTTCCGTTTTGTACCATTAAGTTTGCATCACGGTTCAATAATGAACTGAAATATGTAAATTGCTCCCTCCATACCATGTGAATATTTTAATATTGTATGTTGCATTTATCACTAAAGTGCAAAAGAACGCTGATAAACTTACAAGTTGAAACCTGAAAATAGATTGGGCATTAAAGAGTAAGGGATACTTCCCGTTCGTCTTGTGAATCATAATTTTACAAGACTAAAAAATAATTTTCGATACATACGATTTTAAATTCACTGTATACTGAATGTTGCAAACAAATATATTTCAATATCAATTTAACAGTTGTGCTTGTCCTTTGACTTCTAAATTAGTTTTCAAAGAGTAAACCAAAACACATTTCAAAACTTTCAAACAGCGAGAAAATTGTCTACATTTCAAAATACGCAATAGAGATTTCTTCAAATTTTTTTCAATTTTGAAGAAACACCTTTTTTAAAATTAAAACCTGCGAAGACTTTACCATACCTGAAAAAAAGATTGACTCGGTCATAGGCCTACTAGAATTACACATGAATAAACGTTTGACATTTCGGTCTAAGAAGCTCTAAAAGCAAATTTTCCCCATTCATATAACGTAGGAAAACTATGGTAATTAAGTGAATGTGTAATAACAAATGTGCATGATAGGATTGGCGATCATGCGCATTCACCAGTTCAAAATATATAAAATATGTATTTAAACAAGTCTAATTGAAATGTTCTAAAACATTTTCATTGCATTATTCCCCCCCCCCCTCTCTCTCTCTCTCTCTCGGCTGTAAATTATGCATTGTTGTAAAACCGTTCGAAATTAACCACATAAACACCGCGTATTATTCATTTTCTACCTCCACGATATAACATTATCCTTCCCACACATCAAGCCTTAATGTTGACTCGTTGCTATTGTCAGTATATTCGTCTCCTGCACGGGTGAATTTGAAAGTGAGGCTGGCGTATAAATAACCCAACTCTACAGCAAACGCACGGCACTTACATCGGCAGTGAAAATAACAGTGTGACAGTTAACAGCAACCCTTTTATTCCTGACTGCGAGAACAAAGCACACGCAGCCTTTTCAATTTGTTCGCCCCCAAACAGTTGCTATTTTTGAGAGCAAGGTTGCACCAGTTCTCTCGCCGCAAATGAGTCATAAATATACATCATTAGCTTTTATCACCACGACAAAACAATATAAAAAATTTAGTGACTGGTTACGTTTTGTATAGGACTCCGTAGGCCTTGATTGATTGGGGAAAAAACAGAAGAAAAGACATGACTTCACTTTAACATCATGCCTGAAAGGTATAGGCTCGTTGGATGTTTTGAAATTGATCTACGGCAATTAGTCAAGATGGAAGAGGTGCTTAATCTCTTCCCAAAGTCCTTGGTGGTCCTCGTCGCAAGAAGCAGCCTAAGGTAACCATCCTGTTTATGCGACGGTATAGTATGAGGCAAAGGAAGACCCTCCAGTTGTTAGTCTCGAAGACGTTTTGTGTTTGTACATGTGCCAAGCGATCAATCTCTGTGCGTGTTTTTAATGCACACACTTTTTCCTCCAGCAAGCGAAAAGTCCCCTTTCTAAAAACATGGTAAATTCCCCTTCAATTCACTGCATAATAAATCGCATTGGCCATTGGGAGAGCTGAGGCGCACGGCTTTTGTTATCCCCTCCCATGGCATTCCGTATTCATCCAGCCCCCAACCCCTCGTCTCTTTTGTTAATAAGACGGATTCAGATGCAGCTTCAAAACCTCCCTTGCGTCCACAGCGTTCTGTCAAGGTAACAACCGTATAGGTCTTATACAAGCCTCAATGACGTCAGAGTATGATTTCACAGTGAGTGGCCTCACAAACAGTTGTCATGGCAACGGGAGGATACAAAAAACCCACAGCTCTCGGCAATATTACACAACCTTCCCTCGATGGGGTTTCAATGGGGCCCGGTTAGCTCTATTGAATATATCGGCAGCAGTAGTTTAACACAATGAGTGGTCACGGGACAGTTTCACGCCATTATCTCACATCGCCGGGCGGTTGGTTACAAGGGCAAACTGTTTACAAAATTGACCCGTTGTCATGGAAACCAACAAAACTGGCTATAAATTAACCGGAAAAAATGGCGAATATACGCGGCGGTTTTCTTCACGTTCAATTGCTTCCTGCCTATATCGTTATTGAGCGTCCGTGGCTTTTGAAGTACATTGCAGTGAAGTTTAGTGGATTATGATTTGAATTTCGAATAGAACACCTTTGTTTTTAATAACAAGCACCAATTTATAAGAAATTCACAAGTTAGACTTACGGTACGTTCTTGACACCTGGAGGGTAAACAAAAATTGGCACACCCTTTTTAAAAATTGATGACCATGTCTGGTCATCAGTACCATGGATTGTAGGGCCGTAATTTGTCAGTCAAGTTTGACCTTCAGTTTACGTCATACAACAGCGACATCTTAGATGTCGTTTATTTTTATCTAGTACACGTGCACACCGGTGCCGTGCAGTTGAAGTGTGGTGAAGTTCAGGTCATAAATTTAAAAGCTAATTTTAAAATATTTGAGGGAAAAAATGTAAGTATGGGAACAATAAACAGAGGATTGTCACCATCGCCTTATAACTGATTCTGCACACCGTCTGCCTTTTGATCTTTAAGATTAAAGTACTAAGTGTACAAAGGTTAATTGGTCGCTAATTGTGTGTGACGACTGACATTTAGCGATCATGGTTTCTATTTGTATGCATGTGGTATTGGACACACGTGTCACTGTATGTCAATTGTCAATATTTGTCAATGATAAATGCAATGATAGAAAACAAATGAATTGATTTGTCTTTGGGGTCAGAAAGGGAAATCTGTCAAATTCCATCTGTATAAACAACCAGGAAGAAATGCAAATTGATTAGAACCTCCCCCCCCCCAATATAATTACAATGTTTGATGGAGTACACTTTGATTTGCAGTGTCCAAATGTATTGGATCATTGCTCCCTTAATGTTTAAAATTGATGTCATCTAAACTAAATTATTTATGTATCCTAAATTATCTGTGCCATTATTTTCTTTGTTTTCGAATGTACTTATTTCATTCAGTGGTAAAAAATATATATTTAAAAAAAGAATAACTGTTTGTTATTTTGCATTATTTTGTAGGCATATATTTATTTATTTATGCATTTATTTATTGCATTATTATACTATTTTTATTGGAGATATTCGGATATAGTTCTCTTCTCCAGATGTTTTCAGAAAGAGAAGTATAAATGATTAATAGGGTATCTGTAAATCATTAATTGGTCAATAGGCAAACTCTTTTTTTTTCCCAGTGCGAACCTGACCATGCCAGAATCATTGTACAGGCCTATACCCCCTGAATTCAGGCAGACCGCAATAAACTCCGTGATGAGTGACATTCAATATTTCATTCATTGTACAGTAGCGCCTTCAAACCAGATGAACAAACTGGCTGTCATGTGCTGACTGCTGACTTACCATCCAACCCACTTTCAGCTGTTCTAGTTCAATAATTGATAGCGTAGTTGAAGGCCCGAAGATATAGGTTCGCTGATTATCTAAAAAATGTATGGGTTTTTTCCCCCTTCTTTCCCCTGAAATCTGGAAACTTAACTGGTATCAACCAGTACTGGCACTAATCACGAAGAAAAACAACGTACGTCATGATGATGTCATTTTGGAGCATATTTATGTTGGAACCCAATCCATTTCCTTTTTGCTTTCCAGTTGAGAAAATAATAGCTGTTATCATGGCTGACATCACAACAAATATGTATAGCCAGTATGCATGTCCCAAATGCGCATGATCATCGCGCAAAGGATTCTGGGTGAAATCCGTTTCCAAGCAACATCAGCAATCATCATGGCGCGCTAATTTTGAAGCAATTCTGGACACAACAGATAACACCTGGCATAGTTGCGTCCAACACGGCAGCTTGATTTCTCTTTAAACAGTACTCGGTTTCCCAAGATGCATTGCCGTATATTTTCAAGATGGCGCATGTGCATATAGGCCATAGTGATAGTGGGGCAAAAACTACTACACCACTTCCAATCTCAAAATTGGAAACCAAACGGATATTTTTAACCATGAGTTTTTTTTAATCATCACGTATTCCAGCTCTGTATTCCATTATTTTCGATCCACGAGCAGGTCAAAGGTTAAAAAAATTCCAGTGAATACGCTACAAGACAGCACCTTTAAGGTTTTTCTTTACGACTAGGACTGACGTCACGATTGAACTGAGTAAAACACTATAAAGTGTAAGACGCCTTTGAGCTCAAGAATTGTACCAATTTCAAATTTTCTTAGGAGAGCACAACAATCACAAGTACAAGCTGAGAGTTGTCTTAATTTATAAACTATAATTATTCATTTCTTAAACTATTACCGTTTTCCAAACAGCGGCTTGTGCTTATGGGCTTCGGCTTGGGCTCCGTCTGCCGTAAGGAAAGTATTCGCTTTCTAAATAACTGATGGAGCCCAAGCCCACAAGCCCAAGCACAAACCGTGGTTTCTAAAACGGTCTTTGTTTCAATCTTTTTTAATAAATGAGTTTAGATAAGAATTCTGAAACCATGATGCCTTAAACTTATTTGAGCTTAAGAATTGTACAATTACTACATTTCAAAGGAACAGCACAACAATCACAGATATAGACAAGCTGAATGTTGTCTTTATTTACTACATTATCCATTTCTTAATTTATGTATTGAAATTACAATTCTGAAACCGATGCTGCCTGAGACATTATTGTTATTGTCGTCATTCGCCGTATATAGCTATAGCAATGCTTGAATCCTTCGCGATCGTTCAGAGTTTTGTATGTATTTTTTAGAGTTAATAAAGCAATTCCGCAATCGCTCGTAATGGAAATGAAATCATGAAATCCCTTACAGTGCGGGAACGTCATTTACTTCTGACAAATGATTAAAAAAATGAGAGGGATTAGTTCTTTTTGATGTTATCAAATTGGCAATCAGTCAGGGCCACCTGCGCATGCAGTATCTCGGCTTATAGTAGAGGGTAGGGGTAGACAAATGATACACTTTGAACAAAATGTACTCTCTTTTCCTATTGTACAGGAAAGAATTTACGACCCGGGTGTGCATCGTGCGTAGGGATTCGCTATCTACGACTAGTTAAGTTATACATTACATAGAGCTTCTGGTTTTGGGTGTGTTTTCTTAACCAATATAAGCCGTGTTTTCAATTAAAATGGTGCAATTCATGACAGTAGACGTTAAACCGATGTATGTATGAGAGAGATTGGCTGTTGCTAGCTTGGTGTTCATATCCCCTAAAATATGGGAGTTTGCCGAGTTCCCTTAACGGGAAGATCATCACAGACAAACAAACTAACAAACAAACAAACACCCCAACAAACAAACAAACAAACATCGTTGCTGATGGCACTTGATCTGGCTTAAAGTTTGACATCTTTTTGAGAATTTAATAACGACTTAAAAAATCGTAAACATACTGTGTTCATGTCTAATCGATTCTCTAAACCTAATGTAGCTAGTTGATCATTTAATAAATTAGTTAATTAGTTAATCGTTTGACTTGTTCAAAGACTGTTAATTAACCTTATTAGAGGGCACCCATAGTTCACAACATTCCAATGTAAAGTGAAATGAGTTCCAGCATGTCGGGGGCCTCTCCCAAACGCTATCCATCAATTCCTATTTTTTCAGTTTTCACTTTCTGCGTGTGTACAGAGCCGACTCTCTTCCGTCCCACACAGATCGTTTAAACTCATTCCCCTGGATATATTCTCCGCTCACATTAATCATATATAATGATGCAGTCATCCAGTTGTTTTGATACCAATCCAAATCAATGTGATTCGCGCAGGGAGCATGAAATAGTTCGTCATCCTTTGACAAAAAGTGTATTGATCAATCATCGTCTTTCTGATGGAAGAATTTTTTTCAACAAACCCTCGATGACTGTGGACATAATGGGAGTCCGTGATTAACAAACTGAGCTCTATTATCTAGATATTCAGCGTCACAAAGATCAACTTTAAAAAAAATAGCTTCTTTTGGGGCCAAAGAGTACAGGTTGAAAAAACATGGCATTAGACAAGAAATTGAAACACAATCTTATGAAATACATTATTTTTCATAAACAAAGATCTTTTTTTATTATTATTTTGCATTTTTTTTCTTTGTATTTGTTTGTAATTTTTTTAATGTATTTATTTATGTATTAATTTGTTCATTTTATATTAATTAATTAGTTTATTTATTTATATATTTATTTATTATTTTTATTTTGTATATGTTTGTTTGGGGCAGACATTGATACGTGTCAGATGTTTGTTTATTGACTGAATCAGTTAAATGAGATGTGACAGTCCTTTCAGACTGTGGTAATTGAGGGTTTACGTTGATTAAAACCCCATTCAACCAAATAACTGCACCTAAATCTTATACCAATTAGTCAGCAGCAGGCAAAATAATGCAAACCAAAGACACCGACATATAAAATCTGGAGTGGATTGCAGGGTCCACATAACGAAGGTTTCATATTAAGTGTAACTTACAACAAATTAGCAAAGGATTTAGAAAAATCTAGAGTATTGGCTGGATACTCAAGTCAATTTAATATAATGGGCAGCTGCAGAGCAACGACATTATACTCTTAGTGTGATAACCGATGTCAAAGCAGGACAGTCTAACCTCCATTTCTTCACATGACAAGCAATTTCAGAATAAATACGCGTTTCAGAACAAATATTATTTTGGACTTCATATTATAGTCAAATCCTACCCGCGATGATGTCAATACAGTGTCAATACGGACAAGGCACTTAGTACAGGGCTGGTTCTACCCTTCGCTCTACGGTTCCAGTCAGATGAATCATTAAAACAATACTGGATGGTAAATGACAACAACGAGTGGACAGAGCCTCGGCATAAAAGTTCACAGTCAATGGCTCTTGACTTATCAACGTGGGAGCAGCTGCCCACTAAAAATGTTTATTTTTTGAAACAAAATCAATGCAGCACTTCCAGTTTTTATTTGACCCACACTTGTGTTGTTTTGATTCCCACATCTGGTCAAAATGCACTTGTAATTGAAAATACACAAGCTAGACAGACAAACCGCTCGCGATTAGTAACACAACAGTGGTATTAATTTAAAAAATGTAACAGACAGGGGGTGTGTGAAACTCGCAGAAATGTCTGAATAATTCAGGTAAGTCGACGCGGTTGCGACTATGTGGTTTGAGATAAGAGGTGGGGATATTAAATATTCATAAATAATGCTGTAGAGTGGAGGTTGATTTTAATTAAATCACCCCAGCTGCCGTGTGTAGTGAATGTATATGCATCACCAGATGTGATGTTTCGCCCCACCTCAAGCTCGGAGCCAAAGCTTTGGTGAAAACAAGGGGGAACTCCTGCCTTGTCTTTCACTCACTATCCACAAAAGTACTCTACAAGAATTGCAAAGTCACCCCTTTTTTCACACCGCGTTCGTATTTCACATACTTTAATTATTCTGACTAAAAGCACGGCACGGCGTAGTCTGCGGTAATTCGCCCACTGAAAAGGATTCCAGACTTCATTTGATTTGCAGTTTTCCCCTGGGGCTAGGGGTGGGGGGATGATGTTCGCATTATAATGTGACTGGAATCATAGCGCCATATCTCAATATAGCAAGGTAGTAGGTCTATAACTGGCGAACAACATCATAATCATGAGGTGGAAAAAGATTGTATTAATCTAGGGCAAACAGACCTCAAAGACTTCCATATAATTTTTATTATGCAAAATCGATGTCTGCAGTGAGAAACTATTGTGTCACACTGTCAATTGTCTTGAACTACTTCAAATACACTTTTGAGTTGTATTTATATATGTATTGAACTAAATCAATTATCTTCTGTATAGCATTAGAGCGAAATTTCCGGTTGCAATACTAACTTGATTGCTGTTGTCTTGACTATACGATGTGGATATGCAGCAAGGGATGGTCTCAACAACCCTTTGTTCCTATAATACCACGTACAATGTACCCCACCTGCTCTGTCCTTTTTTTTTTTTTTTTTTAATCAATTCTCCTCGCAGCGTTTAAGGAGTAATTTAGGATGAACCTATTAGAAGGCGAAGGAATAAGGGAGCTCTGTAGGCAGATGGGACAACTCTGCACGTAAAACATAATATGAGTATCACGCTCCGTACGGCACTAACGGGTACTAAACGGAGATACCATCAAGTATTGACAAGGACAGTATAACTACATGGTTCCTGACCGGTCCCTAAAACTGATATTGTGCTTGGTTAACCTTTGCATAACAATTTTGTTGGTAAGCAGATCTTGTTATTAGGTCTAAGCAACTAAATACCTTTATGAAATATGTTTGTCAGGGGGTCATATCGAGCAAATGCGAATCTGGTTTCGAGGATGAAGTACATTGCCCACTAAAAATACAAGGCTTTGAAGTTGAAATTGAAGTTGACATTTTTCTTCTTCATATTAACATAATGTTCATGCACATGTACAAGGTGTATACTTTATATCTTTTCAGAATTAGTACAAATTATTTGTACATGATATCACGTTGTATAGAAAGATCTCACTGGCGTATCATCCTGTTATAGCGTGCAGGGAAATAACAATACTTTACTATTTCGGTTCTTCAACAAGAATTTGTAATCTCATTGTCTGCTTTTTAAAATAGGTATATGAAATTGGGTTATTATATTATATTGGTTAGTCGAAAAATAGAAGAATTAACATAAAACTGCTGTAGATTTCAACTAACAAAAAAAAAAATGCACTAGAGTCGGTGTGGTAACTACACACAGCCATGCAATCTCCCAGTCGGAAAACATATAACGCAAATTGAATTATGCATAACACTAAAGCGCAAGATTGTGCGCAAATATGGTGCCCACTGAACCATGAAATGGCTATGAATTGTGAGCAATGCCGTTGATCGGCGATTGCAGAGTGGGCGAGCCAGTCGACCGGTGGTGACTCGGGTCAAACGACATGTTTACATGACAGGCATGGAGGGTGAATATCCTTTGGTATAATTATGCACAACTGGTCGTAATTATTTGAATAATTTAATGAATGTAAGACATGTGTTTTGTTGGAGCGACTCGCTGTTTCTACGAGCCATGGGCGTTAATTTGTTCAAGTCCACATCTTTCACTGCACAATATTTGCATGTGGCGTCTATGGTCTAAGCACACAGATTCAGTTGGCTGTAAAATGACTTTCTGAACACAGGCTATCAGTAGAATGCCACTAGATTATATGTTATTTGTCACTGATTCCTGTAAATCCTCACTTAACCATTAAACTTGCCAAGTAATATTTTCTGAGTGTCCTCATTATCCAGCTTATGGCATTCGAAATATAAATCTTACACGAATTTAACCTCTTAATTTCTGTTTGCAGCCGAGTGCACCGCCGATTTCAAACTGGACGACTGCCATTTTGTAAGAGTGCAATAAACTGTTCACAAAATTAATTGCATGTAATTCATTTAATTATCGGTCCACATCTAAGAGCTGTTTTTCTAAGAGCTTTTATTGAATTTACATTTCTGGTGCCACAAATGCATGTATTTCTTGGCTTAACGTGTATTCGCCGTACCGGCATTACCCTGTCCCCTACGAGTCCACGACATTTTCAGTAGTTTAATTGTCGAGTCTATTTATCGCATGAAATTATTTGTTTCGTTTCCCAAATGTCAGTCGTAAATTCAAAATAATTCCCTAGTTGACTCGCTAATAAGCCCCCCCCCCTCCCCCACTTCGTTTAAGGCGGGAAACAATAACAAATATTTACTGTTTCTAGATAAACTCTGCCAAACCCCAAGTGGTCTAATAAAACATGGGTTATTAATTAACCTAACTGTTTGTCGGATCTTGAGCCGGTGAAATGAACTCTTGTGGAGTTGGTATAATTATTGTCGATGGTGAGAAATATTTTTAAAAAACTTAAATTGACAACTTTGGTAAACATTGGTGTCTTTGACTAAAGATGGGTAAATTGAACAGCCCTGAAATGTTTCTGCATGAATTATGTCATTGGAGAAAATCGCTTTCGAAACAGTTGAAGGTGTATTAATACCGCAAGTATTATATTTGAGATCCCGGCACTGAAGGTGGAGTTAATTACAGTAAGAAATAAAATAAAATAAAATAAAATAAAATAATACAATACAAATCTTTACACTCAAGATCCGCTGTATTTATACATTTACTTATTCATTTCATTTATCACAAGGAAACTTTTCAGTGAAAAAGGTGTCAAGCGATGACAGTTACACCCACACTTGCAGGTGTGTGTTGTGTTGTTTTCAATTCTTAACCTTTGTGAGAAGGACTGTACTATAGGGTCAAAACATGAGGCCATTCAATATAATATATATTTTTTACCACATGTCATTTCGGTTGAAAAGCAGCTCAAAAACTGCTATTTCATTTTTAATTTTTCCACCTCATTCATTTAAAAATAGAACATCCCAATAAAAACTGTTTTTGAGTAACACGATATAAGTAAACAAACACAGAAAAAGGCGAAATAGGAAGAAACAAAACATATCGACCACATTTCAAAATCAAAACAACACCGTTCTGGTCAGTCAACAGAAAAGAGCAATATAACAAATATCGTTGGCAAAGAAAAAAACAACAACAACAAACAAACAAACAAGCACCCCAAACAAACCCCCCAAACAAACAAACAAGTTGAATCAAGATATCGAGTCTGTGAAAATGTTTGATTAAAATCTCAATTTCGAAACGTCTCAACCCGAGGATAATGTTAACATTTGCGAATGTGAAACGTATCACTTTAGTTAAAGTAGAGATTCACATAAAGAACAGTCGTCACTCAAATTCAGTACATTGACACCTTTGCCGCCAACCACTGCAAATGAATGACGTCACAACAGCTAAGCACAGCGAACTTATGCATACCAGACTAAGGTATCTCATCCAAAATACCATGTCACGTGTACTATTTGTGACTGGCATCCCGCTCATTTTTGCTTAGCAGGAAACCGTTAAGCAATAATTTCTGCTGAAGCAGAGGCTATGAAAATGGGCCCTGAACTAAATCTTCATCAAAGCCGGCCCATCGTCTCCCCAGATTTCATGAAGAATGCCCGGCCTCACTATATACGGATCAATTAAGAGAATTAAACCTGCTGCAGAATTACCAAGCACGATGTGACAGTACAAACTCCCCACTACACACCACTCTTTGCATTTCCTACTTGCAACGGCTCGACGGCTATATCCAATTATAGATGGTTTACTTACGTGTCCAGCAGTACGATGTGTACATTGACGACATCCCTGTCGACATGGAGGAAATCTTTGAGGAAGTTGGAGACGCTGTCGTATGTTATGTGCCCACAGACTACAATGTGTCTGAAATCAAGTACGAGGAAAGATAATTTAATGTAGGAAGACGTTGCATGCTGTCTTAATTAACGGAGTTACACGAACTTTGGTTTATAATGATTACATCAAATGGCCTGTTTTATGTTTATTTAAAGGAGCACGTTGCCCTTAGAATACGCACTTTGGGCTATAAATAGCGTTTGTGTTTGAACGAGTACTGTTGAAAAGAAATTTTATAAGTAAATTATTACAATTCACGAAAATATCCCTTAAAACTATTTGTGTGTGTGTGCAATTTCATGTCCACTATTTTGTAGAGCCTAAATTTTGACTCAACAAAATGGCAGACTGTATGTTCCGCTGGTTGCATTTCAAGCGGCAAATTTATGGTTCTTAAAAAAAAAATCACTACTCACTAATTACAACACACTGTAGGTGTTTTAGTGCATGAAAAACTCTTGAAATGGATAAGGAGTAATTCCAAACGGCAACATTTTGAGAAATTTGAAGGAAGTGTGCCCCTTTAACAAAGTTATAGTTATTGTAACTACAGTAATATTACTAGTTAGCAGTCGTGTTTAATAAAAGACAAAAACAAAACTTGAAACATTGTTTTCCTTCTTCAAACAAATCACAAAAATATTACCCCTTTTTGAAAATTTGAAAAACAATGACGTGGTGATGAAACTAGCCTCAATTTAATCAACACCAAATACCCGCTGGATGGGTAGGACTTTATAACCTGCCTTTTTAGCTACAGAAATCAATAATTCCCAATCATACAAAAGGCCGATTCGGAAATTTAAAAAAATTGCCTTTGCGAGAAATTACTAAGAGATGTTTTATACGATAAAGGAAATTTGACTGGAACTTGGACTTGCTACCATCCTTACTGTGCTCCCCCATGTACAATGGAAATCATATATTCAGACTCTCCTATCTTCGGAAACAAAGGACCAATATATCCGTTTCTTTTGCCAGGGGTTGTGGGTTGGGTTACACACACAGCAAGATGGCCGCAGTCACGATAAAGGCCGACTGCCTGATTTATTTGACCTACTTCTTCCCCTTGACGGGTTCGTAGACACCAGAGTACTTGCTCCCTTGTCCCACGATTTCAACAATTTCAGGCAGAGCGCTGGCGAAGATAGCCTAGGGAAATCAAGATTGATTGTTGCATTAAAGGATCAGAAGTGCTTAGATGACACCGACCAAGAGGGACACTACGTTTTTGTGTGTGTGTTTTTTTATGGATAGGAGAAACAAAAGCAGCCGTAACATGACAGATTGTTGTGTGTAAAGATGTGAGCTTTATAAACTGTCTTTGTGTTTTAGTGTAATTACGATGTTAAATTTGCATCGGGGATCAAGAATATTATTGATGTTTTACCCATACACCGATGTAAATGTGAAGCACTGTATACCCCGGTATTTTCACCGAGCCATGTGAAAAATAAAACCCACAGGCATATTACAGGCGTGGGATTCGAGCCAACGACCTTTGCCATTCTGGAGCAGATGACCAAGCAAACATCTAATAAATCGTTGCGGTACCCGCTGCTAATATGGATTTGAACTGCCTCTAGCTACTGGGGCAAGCTCGGCTGTCTAGTGGTAAGACATCTGCTCGTAAATGGCAAAGGTCGTGGGTTTGAATCCCACCCAAGTAATATGCCTTTAGATTATTATCATTTTTTTTTCACAGGACTTGGCAAAGTACGAGCTATATACAGTGCTTAACACACATCGGTATATGGTCAAAACACAATTAATATTCTTTAGTTTACGTTGTGTTTGGATTTCGGTGTACATCTGTTTTTGATTTTTTTTTTCCAACTTTACATTTGTCGTGTGTTCTTCCTTCTTTTTGTTAAGCTAAATGTTCGATGAAATTGTCTTTTAAATGCCGTTGTGTTAACTGTGTTGTTGTTAATCTATTTATGAATAGTCCGAGAGTAGTCTTTTGTCATTTTGATACTAAGAGACAAAACACGATCAAAAACGATCCACCATGTGGAACGTGCCCTCTCTCAACCTTATAAAATACTTCGCGTTGCAATAAATAAACTCTGACTGGTGAAGATGATGGTTACATTCTGATTCAATTGGTTTGGGAATTGGGGAGTTGTAATTAAACCTGCTGGAAATAAAGGATTACACTTCACCAACCGATGTCATTATACAAAATACAACACAGAAATGGATTTATTTTAATGAAAACGGTTTTTATTTTTTGAGTTAGCATAGAAAATATCGGGTTTGTTTACAACATAAACGTTCGGTGTAGGCCAATCATGTTTTGATTGGGCTATAAGCAAATCGTGGTCATAAATTGCCTCACACTGAACCTACAGCATTAATTAGAAAGTCTCTAAGCATGAATTAGAAAGTCAATAAACATGATTATTGTTGCTCATTGCAAAGGCAGTCACATTTACTTGGTTTACGAGAGTTTGACAAAGGTAACCTGTCTATCGACTGAAGTCAATTCCAAGGAAAACAAAGGTAAAGACCAAGGCCAAAATTCATAGAGCAGCTTTAGGACAAAAAGTAGCTAAGCACAACAAAATTATACGTGTATATACCAGACATTTTTTTACCGGCCCAATACCATGCCTCATGTACCACCTGTGACTGGTATCCTGCCTATATTTTGCTTGCATGATTATTCAGCAATGTTTTCTACTTAGGGCAGCGCTATGAAACTGGACCCAGGGCACATTGTCATCATGGCCCGCAAGAATTCTGCACTCATTGAGCCTTGTACAGTGCTCGTTCAGTGGGCAGTGACAGGCCGTAAGCACAGGATTCCACTGTAAGCAGATCCATGCAATTGGGCCAATAACCCGATTTCATAAATTTGACAAGCACACACACACACACTTTATAGCACATACGGTTTGTGTTAAGCCAAAACAGGTTACCAGCCAAGATGTCATGTAATCCCTGTTACTTGTGACTGGTACCCTGCTGTTTTTCGCTCAGCAAATTAAATCTGCTGAACAGCCGCTGAAACTGTCAGAATTGACCCGGATATGAGTCTCCCGTGGGGCCTGACCCATTAATTCTGACCCAGAATCTGTGTCAAAATGACCGTATAGAAATGGGTCAAAATGAGCATAGAATCCTGGTCAAAATCTCATGTTTTGACCAGTTCCTGAATCAGCCTAACTCGGAAATAGGTCAAGCCCCCCCCTGGGACCCGGAATTCCGGTCGATTCTGACCCAGGATTTTTTAGAGTGTGAGCCCCCGGGGCATAGATGTAAATTCTTCTGTTTCCTCTGCTAAGTTCAAAGGCTTTATCACAACAACGAACACCAAGCTAAAAACTAGGGATAGCGCCGATGATGTCACTAAACAATTTCTTCCTCAACGTCCTCTCTCAAGACTTACCAAGACTCCAAGAATAAAGAAGATGATGAAGACAGTCCCACATGTCGTCTTGGGTGTGATCTCACCGTAGCCCACCGTTGACATGGTCACAACGAGCATGTAGATGCAATCCCCATACGTCAAGTGCTGGCTGTTGGTAAATTCAATCCACGGGTCCCCAGAATTCTCCACCTAAAAGGCAAGGAAATTTGCATTAATCGAAAAAAGAAATTAGTTTGGGTTGGAAGAGTTTGCCGTCAGGTAAGCAGCGGTACTTTGGTTGGTTGAAGCAATGTTGTAAATAAAACAAGTTAAAGTCACAATCCAAAAGTCTAACAAAGAACTTCAACAACCATCCACCAGAAGATGGAAAACATTAAACACTACACTCAAAATATTAATAAATCTTCCGTTCATTGTTTTAATAACTCAGTGAAGGATTTGCCTTACGTGAAAATGAGTGAAAAAATGGCTGGCAGGCCTGGGTTCACCCCTAATTTTGTTGTTGTTCCCAGAACCTCCCCATAATGTTTACGCTACAGAATGTTTACAGACGCTGATGCATCACAAGAAATACACAACTACAGGTTTGGACACACTATTTTGTTCTCAGTTTGGCGACTGCTTTACTTCTTTCGAGAAAATCCTGAAGTCAGGAACAATCCTGGGAAATCACGTGCCTGTAAACTCTAAACTCTCAAATTCTAAGATATACCTGGTATTTCATAGAATAATACCGTGTGGTTCTTTGCCCATTTTTGTTCTTCAAAGTTAACCCCTCCTTCTTGTACTCCCAATGCACAACCCCAATGAGACAATCTACAAGCCTGCTAAAGACCCTTACCAAGTGAAATATGCCCGCTGAGGTCAACCAAGCCCCAGCTACGATGGTCAACAAGCTGGTCAGTTTAATCCCATTGCTGGTCCGCAACACTTTAATCAGCTGCAGAATCTCAGGTAACTGCATCAGAATCATTATTCTTAGGCATCGAAGACCTGACACAAATACAAAGAAGAAAAAACCCCATAAATAAACAAATGTAACTCCTTTCATAGTTATTTAGGCACTCTCAAAAAAGAAATCACGGCAATAAATGTCGACGGCTTATGTTGATTGTGCCATTATAGAAGTGCACAAAACTGAATCGAATAATTATACTATATTACGACGATAATGTCAATCAAGACTATACTGACCCCCCGCAGACGCGGAACGCACCTCCACAAAAGGCTCACCTACCATTTCCACCCTTTTGGGTTAGTGTACATTTTGACTCCCAAAATGGCGGACAGGATAGGCGCGTGTAAATGCACTGTGCGTTGTGCGTGGGTTCAATAGGTAATCAAACAGTGCCAATGTTGTGCAATTTAAACAAAATTTCTAAGATCATATGCAAGATTGCAACTGCCATGGGAAATCCTGCACAGACCAGTCACTACAGATCGAGGGGCGAACATTGTAGCTATGTGTCGGCCTGAGAGACACATACAAGCTGGCTCTTTGGAGTAAGTAATGATTTTGCTTCATGTCGGTATCAGATTTCATAGGAGGCGAGCTGTGATGGAGAATTGTCAATGTCTCGGCACTATTCTCATCGGGGTTTATTGCGTAAATGTATTTGATAAAGTTGGACTGCAGTCCAGATTTGGGGTGAGCGCGCGAGTTGTTGAAAGACCTGGCCTAATTTCATTGAGCTGCTCCTGCTGAAAACATTTGCTCAAAAATTGTCTGTTTAGCAAACATAAGCGGGATACCAGTCATAGATGATACATGAGACTTGGTATTTTGGCTGGTAATCTTATTCTGGTAAGCATTATTTTTGTTGTGCTGAGCTACATTTTGCGCTTAATCAGCTCTATGAAATTGGGCCCTGTACTAACAAATGTTTTGCTTAAATTGAATAATTCATAGTAGAATGGTGGGAATGGCAAACAAACCTCACAGGTACACCAGTCAATGCTAACTATGTGCCCAGCACCTGGCACAGGGTACATTTACGTTGTTGAAACCACATAAAACAGTGCTTTCATTTCAGTACATCAGTCTGTTTGTTTGTTTTGACAACTGTTCTCCTGTTTGTTTTTGTTTATGTCAATAGTTTTGTTTCGTATTGTTCGGAGTCAGATCATTTGGCCAGCAGACTGACCGTGAACTTATAGAAAGCCCAGAGAAAGACAGGGCAGGAGAGCAAGGTGATTGAATTCTTACCCAGCCACGTTCTTGACATTGCCAGTGACACGAATGTCGGTGGAATGGTGAAGCAGTCAACCAGTGTATTAACCGACAGCCAGAACCAAAACTTATCATTCCAGCTGATGAACTGTAAATCATTGAAGAGACAAGAACATTACTTTGCCTGGTTCTCTAAAAATAAATCTTAGGACATTTCAGAGACGTCTGTTAGGGTTTGTGCCTTGACTCTATAAGATGAAACAAAAAATAATATATTCTTACATCAAGTAATAAACCCAAGGGTAACTGATTGGATAAGTGTGTAAAAACCTTGGGTTGAACAACGAAAAGCCGACTAGATCCCTCTGCTGCCCTTCCCAATGTAGTGTGATCCCTGATTATACAGCAGTTACAGGTTGAATGGCTTCTGACTGGTATCCCCGTACAACATTGATTCGGAGGTCGCTGGTTCAAATTCCGCTCTAGTCAAATCGTCTTTGTTCAACCTCAAAAATATTATTATACTATGAAACTATTCACTGTTAAAAATTTGACCTTTACTTAAATTTTTAGGATAGGTACACCCTTGTTATTATTTCTTTTTAAGTAACGGTCATTAGTTTATTTCTGCGTCAGAAAAACACCACTTTCTGATGATTATGTTACCGAGGAAGTTTTCACAAATGTTCAAAACCACTATAACGGTTGGTAGATTGTTTTCGTTCTAACATGACAGTCCTGGTATTGTTGAGGAAGCAACCTTAATCGAAATATTGATCAGTGATATTATTCAGTTTGTACATTGTACCACGACAGTACTAAGCTAAGGTTACAACCATTGACGTACCATTTACAGCAAAATGGACGTCATCGGTAATACCGTGCAACTCAACATAACAGTAATCCTGTGAAAATTGAGGCTCAATCGGTCGTTGGAGTCACACACCGTTTATGAAAAAAAAAAACCTTTTATGTTTTCACTGACGGTTTTTTAAGTTCAAGTTTTGGTCTCCCGAAAAAAAAACCGTATAATGAATAAATTAAAAAACTGTAGCATTTCAGGCAATAATATTTGAAGGGCAGTTCTCCGCCATAATCATCTTTATACCATGTAAGTCATGTGCAAATATATAAATATTTACAATTATTTTCTATATCTCACCTTTAAGGTTGTGATTACTTTTCGCAAAAGGATTTAAGAATTTGTGTTACGGTGAGGAACTTCACTGGAAATGATTGATGATTATTTTGTCAACTCACCCTCAGTATAAGGACAGCAAGAAAGAAGAAATTGAAGATATTGTCGATAAAAAACAGAAGATCCCCTTGAGATATGATACAGCGTTCAATGGGCCTGTGATGGACAAAAGAGAACATGCGTCAAACGTCAGGACAGCAAAAGCGAATTTACCTTTTTTCACATGTAATTTTTAACATAATTTCGTTTTTTTTCTCTCTCAATTAAATAGCAAGGAACTCATGCTTAAAGAGGGGTTGTACGGCAAAATTCAATTTGATGATGCACTCTTTTTTCCTCATGAAAGTGAGAAAAAATTAGAAGTTCCCAACCCAACGTTAAAATTATGTAAAATGTAATCCCAGTTATATCTCTTTCAGAGCAAAAATTGAATTTTGAAGTCATTGGTAATCAGCAACAAAACGATCTGTACAGTCATAAAGAGGAGTTTTTGTGCCAGTCAAAAGGTCAAATTCAATGCCGTGTTTATTGATCATCATCCAAACTCAGGGATGAACTTAAAAATTCTTGAAAAAAATGTACAGACCCATGTTGGATATTTTAGCATGTTGGAAAAATTCGCAATGTTGAAGTGTGTCAAATACAATGCAATAAGTACACAATATTAACGTAACATAAAGTTATACAGACTTGTAATGTTTTCCTACACTCTCTATGGACTCTCTACTTAAAATTGAGCGCATCACAGATCTGAATCTGGCATTTGAACTCCTCTTCAAATGATAGAATGATAATGGTAAACAAAATACTTCTTTTGGGCCAATGTGTAATTACCAATCATTAAAATTATCACATATCGGAGGAGGGGTACAATGAAAACTATATACGGTATAGTCCACATCTACCACGCCTCTTCAATATAAACATTTTATTATGTTGTGTTTTTGTTTTGTTTTTGTGTGTATGAGGAAGAAGTGATAATGCAAGACGTCGAGGGAATTTTCCATATGCCCTTAATCTACCGACTAATTATCTCTGTGTAAATCTCATATAAGTAATTTAATTAAGTCGAATTAATTTACATACGGGTTCAATAACCCAAGAGACTAACTGAGCGGAGTGTTGTAATTAACAGATGTGCTGATTAAGATCGTAAACTTAAAGGTGAAGAGAGAGTCAGATGAATAGCTGTGTGCCTATTCTTGGTCCCACTTTTGTTCTGGATGTTTTAGTTACATAACGGTTAATTGAAGAACAATGGGGAACAGGGGACCATTGACAAGTACCAACAGTAAGCTGTTGCGGATGATCAGGAAGGTAGCATAACATAAGAAACAAACTTGATATCTTAAGGGGATGACTAAAGAAAGATTCAACTCATAATGAGTACAAATCTGTCTGAAATGTTGGTGCAGCATGTCTTGAGCGTGTATACGATTTGATGGAGCCATGACATCATTTTAAAATCCAATTAAACGCAAATGGTGTTTGCTAACACACTTCCTGCGTCTAATGCACTCGTTAACTGATTTAAAACGACCTCACCTTGCGGCCAGTTGGTTGGTACAACATGTAATTAAATCTAAATTAGCAATTAGGTCAATCCACCTATTAATGGATTAATGAGTGCAATTCGTTTTGACGATGCTTAATTGCTTTCTGGCCAGCTATTCGGGGTTCCAGCACATCTTGGTATGTGTGCGTGTGTGTGTGTGTGTGAGTTGCAGAAATCCATAATCAGCGCGTACAATGTTATCAATCAATTTACAAAGCAGGGCGATGGAGAATTATTCTACCCAGGTAACACTGGGGCTTGGTATCCCCGTATGACGTCATACAGTGACTTGAGACGACAGGACACCTGATATCAGTGACCACTGGAAAATCACTCTCCCCTCATCCACTCTATCTTCGCTCAAACACTCGCCGTGACGTAGGTAGGTCATCACCCACACAAGTCCTTGCAGGGATTAATTTTATAAGGTTTTCCAATTATTTTGGTATTATGCGTGGATGAATTGCCTCAATTATTATTTTCTTCGCAAACTATGAGCCCTTTATCGCGCCATTTTCTGTCCCGAGAATTAGCAAGTAATTCCTCAGAGTCAAAAGGCAGATCTATAAAGTGATCATGACATTTGTGCATACAATGTATGCATTGAAACTAATGCCGCTAATGGGTATCAGTGGTCCACTTCATGTTGTTAATCTAGCACAATTAACCGGATTGATGTACTTGGAACCAAGATGAGTACGGTATGATCAAGGTCATGTACGGATACATGGCGTCAAGAATGATTAACATACGACTACATTAACTTTGTAGTGTATCGTGTTTAATGTGTTAAAATGCGAACGTGACAATGCACTGTAATAATGCCTGTATGTAGGACAGCTTCTGGAGTACATTGCAATGACTCGCCGTTTAATTCGTTTAATTGCACTCTGAAAGAAATGACAGTGATAGAAGGACTTCAATGTCAAATTCAGTTTTGTCGTGGATTAATTTTTCAATAGATAGGGTCTTCATGAGAGTCGGGGGAAATTACAAGTCTCTAACCTCATCATAAAACGGTGTAAAATGTCATTTTATCTGATGCGCTTCCAAAGCTAATTTTGACACGCGACGTCTATTGAACATCAAAAACAAATGGGTTCTGTACAATACAAAGATGGTTTTTTCCCCAGTCAAAAGGTCAAATCAAATGCTGTTTTGATTAAACATCAATCTTCAGGCATGATACAAAAGTTCTCCGTACGAAAACGTACAGACCGTGTATATTTAAAATGTGACGTCATCGAACGGATTTTGACAAAAATTGCACTTGAAGGGTTTATCAAACACAATGGCATTTTACACCGTTTTAACGCGAGGTTAGAAACTTCTAAGCTATCCCCCATTTTCAAAAAGACTCAATCAATTGGAAAATGAGGGGATCCCAAAACTGCATTTAACCTTGGAGCCCATAATACTGATGGCCTATCCGTAATAAACTGTGCCGTAATCCACGAACGTGCGGTTCACAACAGTCAAGAGCTTCATCAGTTGGCGAATCGAGATGGGTGTCTCTCTCAATTTGAGGTTCGGATAAAAAAAAACGCGTGAAAAATCCCTCTTTCAATAAAGTTCACTCGTCGAGTAAGGTTTGCGGTAACACCATGAAGGCCTACTCGCAAATAGCTCTCTGTGTGAGCTGCTGTAGTTCCGAGTTGAACACTTTGGCTTAAACATCTAAGTATAATGTTTGTACAAATATTTCAGCGGGATTCTAAGAAAAGATGTGTGGGATGAGACCCTCAAGAATCGAGAAATCGGTTGTCACCGGCAAGTCACAGACCGCGGTATTCATCGGTTACATCAACTCGCCAACCAACTCAAATGGAAGCTCAAGCTTCGAATGCTCGTACGCACATAGTATGGATAATTATTTTCGTTATTTTGTTAACCATGCAAGGCCAATTCATTGAAGAAAAAAACACCAGTCTCTCCCGCACAGGGTGCTGTCATTGTTATTCGTCATGGTGAAACACCCTCGACAAAAAAAAAATGGGTGAAATGCCTGATAAACGACCCGTATCCTTCTTTGCAATTATCACAACCATAATTTATCAACTTTGCACGTACTTTTTTAATGACCTTGACGGGGGCAATTGATAAACATGACAGTTTCCAAAGGTTTTTGTTTTGTTTTGTATTTATTGGCCATGAAAGATGAATGACGGCATACCTTTAAGAGCTCGACTAGCACGGGTTATTGCACACGAGGCCCGATTCTAATAGTAATATACAGTCGCATGGTGATCTGACTAGGACAGACCTGACTAGCCGTGCGTGAGTTGACTTGGCCGATGATCATGTCTGAATGGCTCATGTGGCTTTCGCAACTGTGTGATAATCAAACAGACTGTCGGCAACCCCATCTGTTCGTGATTCTATGAGGATGGGTGAAACGTACCTACGTCACTTGTACAGGTGTTAATGCATGACATGGAGCTAGCCATGAGTTGGGTGCGCTTTTTCTGTATCTGGTGTATTCTGCTGTAAGCATTACTTTTGTTGTGGTGGTTTTTATTTCGAACCTTCTTTGTAAAACACCTGAAAGACATCCGGACTGGGCCCTAAAACAGACAGCCGGGACCACCGGGGATCGAGGCAGAACGTGCCACACCCCTTTTTAAAATGTAAACTAATGACAATGACATCGTGCATATGACGTCATAAGCTCGAACAGCGCCCTCACTGAGGTCAAAGGAAGACCTATCATTGGCTGAGAGTCTTTTAGGTGGCGCGTAAGCGCTTGTACGTTTCCTTTGTTTGACATCCGTGATGGCGGCCTATGCACAAGGGCTCTACTTTACATTCTTCCACACACACTTGCAAGACTAGTGTGTTATTGACCTCCAGTCGTGAACCAACCATCCTTTGTCCAACTCTTTGTACTGACAAACGTGTAACCCATTGTTTTCCTTTATGATAGCAATCGTGGGCCTAAGTCCTCGGTTGGACTATAAAGAAGGCTGAAGAAACAACTACTATCTAGAGTGATACGCAGAAATTAACAACAATAGAAGTCTCCAATCCATATTGGGTGGAGTTAGTGTTTGTGTTTGGGGGTGGTGGGAGGGGCAGGACGGTGTCCATTTAGTAACATGATACACTCTAAAAACTCAGAATTGACCCGGATTTTGGGTCCCACGGGGCCTGACCCTTTCTGGGTCAAGCTGACCCGGGAAGAGGTTCAAAATGGAATTTTGCGAACCCCGATTCTGTATCATTTTGACCCTTTTGGAGGTAATTTTGACACAGATCCCGGGTCACTCTGACCCAGACCCGGATCTTGACTCAGAAGTTTTGAGACCACAGAAGAGAACGGTCAACCCATGTGATAAACTTACTTGCTTGTGTCCATGACGTATATTGCATAGGATGCCATGCTGACAGAGAAGTACGTTATTAACTGTAAAGTCAAAAAGAAAAAAAGAATATTACATAATAATTTATCAGATGAATGGAAAGACAATTCTTACACATCATGCATTTTTCATCAGTTTGATAAATATATGTTTTTTAGCATTAGTGTGCCGTATACCGACATTGTATTTTCCTTGTATGTATTTTAATTTTATTCATTTATTTATTTTGTTTTGTAAAATGTTTTTATTTGATTTGAGGAGGCAAGCCAGGGCAAATATAATGGGGGGGGGGGGGCTATTTAAAGTATTGATGTTTTGAGCCATTTATATGCATTTTCCCCCCTCTAAATCTCATTTGAGGGGGCAAGAGGGGAATGATTCTTGAGGGGGCTTCCCCTCTCTTCCCCCTGCACCAACACCCGCCCCCCCCCCCTGGTTACACCACTGTAGTGTGTACAGACCACCATATTGAGGTCTGGTTCTTGGGATGGAGCTTGTGGTGTTTGAGGTCAGTGTGCCCTGAGTACGGGTGCCCCGATAGTTTTTACTGTGGATACTACTTGCTTATCTTCCATTTGAGTTTGTGTTAAATTAATTAATAGGGGAGTTTCGAATGTCAAATTTGATTTTAAATTTGGTAAATGTTTTATTTTCAAACCACAATGCACAAATAATAAATATACAGGAGTTAGAAATTTGTCACAAAACGGTTTTACGTCTTACATTATGCAATCATTTTAAAATTAATGTTATTTTAAAATTAATGTTATTTTATAATGTACCTATTTAATTGGTGGTTCCTCTAGCGAGAAGTTTGATCTCGACAAAACTATGAATACCCTTTTTACACTGTATATCCCTTAACATAATCATCACAATCCTACCATTTATCAAAATAATCTTTACAGGACTGGTATTAGGATACAAACATCATTGTGTAATGTTAGTCTAATAGCAATGAAGTTTAAGAACCGAATTGTTTACTGTGAAACATTTTCCTCTGAAGTGAGGTCTTATTCTAGGAAACTGTATCCGAAAACATAAATATATAGTTTTAAAAATTAATAAAATAACCAACAACAGCTGATTTCGGTTGTTACAATTAATTAAGCACAAAATGTTTACATGCTGAGAATTGTGCATGATTTTTCGTTATCTCCTGACTCACACAACGGATTAAAAGCCCAAATTCTCATAGGCCTTAGTAATTTCCTGTATATTGGCTGATCACATAAAACATGAACACTGTTTCTATGACTATTTTAGTCCGCTCTACCAATCCTGTATAGTACCTGTAATCCCTGCCATCAAAAAGTGTTTCGTTCTAATGTTAGTATCCGGTTTTTAACAACACAGGTCTGTCGATCGTAAATTAAATTGTTATGAAATATCCCGTTCATAATGCATGACAAAATCATCACTTTACTTTTATGATCCAAGGGCCCGTGGCCACACAATGTGACTGCCATCACAACTGACATCCTGGTACCCAGCGTTATGTGTACAATACAGACAGCCTATATATAGAAATGCTCTACATTTACTAATTAAGGATTTCATCCAGGTACAAACAGAAGTTGATAGTTCACTTGAATTAAGTATTGCTTGACTTTCAAAGAGATAAATAGATATATGGAGAAAGTATTAAAGCAATCCCTCTAAATTCAAACATTTGGTTCGGTTCCCATGTTGTGATCAATTCGATCCAGTTTGCTAGTTCAATGTTTAACTATTATAATACTTTCATTAAAAAAAAAAATACTAATGAAATAATAAACGAGGTAGTTTGACCTTCCCGTCCTTTCTAAATGAGAAAACCATTCAATGCAGTTATGGTAAATGATTCTACAAGAACTGTTTCTCAGCTACGGTGTATGACATTAGAGTGCACCATCTGGTTGCTCCTGCATCGTCTATCACTGACATGCAGTATTTGTTATGAACGAAGCACAGTGCTTAAAGATCAGGTTCAGCATTGGTAATAATAAACACTTTACTACGCTGGTGCCGCCATATTGTCCAGTACCTCTTAACCTGTATCTAAAGGCCGCATCCAAATTGACGGTTACGGTTACGGCTACGGCTACGACTGTTGCTAAGGGCGTCCTAAACTTCAACGCACGATGACGCGGTCGTAGCCGTAGCCGCTAATTCGGACACGGACCGAGACTTGACGGAAACAGTCGTCTGAATTATTTTGTGCACAATGACCACCAGTACCCATTACTATTATCACATGCTGGTAATAATTATATGACCGTATAGATTTTTGGCTGTGGCTTAGGACATGTCCACCCTTTTACCTCAGCCGTATCCACAGTCCGTAGCCAGGAGTGAAACCCCGGAAATCCACCCATTGGATCTAGATTGTTCTAAGCAATGAACTTCTTCAAGATGATTCGCACTTCAGAATAACCATTCAGAAAGAGAAGTGTAATATCATCAAATGTGTCAGTTGTCCTACGCCTTTACACTATACATTTTTCATTAAGTTCCTATAAATGACACCATTGTAGATGAGGTTACACGTTGGGAAATTGATAACAAGAAATTTTTATTAAACCTTACGTTTGAATTTTTCAGATCGAAATGTGAAGACGCATTTTCCTCGCGAAAGCAAATTATGTCTTTAAGTCGTCCATCGAGTGCTGGATGGCGAAAGATATACGATGTGACTCAAAAGGGGCCACATGTGCAAAGACACACGTTTGAATTAAGAAGTAGGCTAAATGCAAGTCATATCTTATTCCAAAATCATCTTATTAAAAAAAAAAACTACCACTTGAGTTAACCGTCTTGTAAAATGAAGACGATTAATGTTTACATCAAGGTGTCATTTTCTATCCTCTCCTCTCATTCCCTGCTGTATCAATGACTCACGGTAAAACAAGGCTGATTTTCAAGCACCAAATTTGTTAGAATTGCAATGCCTGTGGTTATGAATACAGTGGGGGGTATAGAGTGGATGTTTACAAGCTTAAAATGGTAGGTGCTTAATGCTCCGAGTGTATATCACATCAAGAATTAATTTGTGTGATTTTGAGGGGAGTGGTGTTTATAAAAAAATGAAGGCAGGATACTTGGGGGGGGGGTCTGAGGGTGGTGATTTCCCCTAACTACTTCGCGTTAAATTGTATACCGCATGCCTTTCTCTCCCCCTTTCGTCAAGAGCATGATATGAAGTCACAGGACCATGGAGAAAGGACCTATTTTACTGAAAAGCCGACAAGGCAAGCAGGAAAATGGGCGTCATGCCCCCTTGAACTAGAGGAGAAAGTCCACGGAACCCACTGGGTTTCACATCGCAGTAAATTTCCTTCATGTTGAGTCCCCCAATTGGTCAAGAGGATGAGATGTGTTACAATAGGTGTCACAATA
>CM021531.1:17202822-17219421 GCA_010994315.2 Pisaster ochraceus
AGGCCAGGCATAAGCTTTGTGAACATCTCATGGTAGTCACCACCTGCTTTTTACAAGGTTGAACAAATTGCAGAATCTCAACAACAGCAGACAAACAATAAAAAGCAAAAACAAAAATTGGCGCTTTGAGTCCTGTAAGTGTAATAGCTGTAGCCTCAAAATGTGTGCAGTTTTGCCTAAGTCACCATGTCCAGATAGTTTAATCTGTATGTCGCTTGTACACACGCGGAACATTTTGTGAACGGCCATTTTGTTTCGTATGCGATACGGTAACTTCCCCTTCATAATTTTCAGAAACAATTTTGTTTAATAGGCCTAAGTTGACATTTTTCCCCTAAAGTTGTGTTTTTCGCACTTGTTCTAAACTCCTAGTGGCATTACGTTAAAAAAATTATTTACGCATTTTGTTGTTTACAAAAGAAAACATCCTTGTTCAAACTTATATAGACACATCAATTACAACATTGTGATTACACTTCACCAACTGATGGAAGAGTCAACAAAACACTCAATACATCCCATCACATTTTTGTTTATATGTATACAAAATACAAAGGATGAGTTTGCCGTGATGCCCCTTAGCAAGGCAGGAAAAAAAACAAACCAACTGGCGCTGTTTCAGTTCACTAGCCTTTAATTAACGAGGTGTCAGTATTAGTCTTCTGGTGATTGCGAAGAAATAGGCAACTTCCCGGTCCAGCACCGCGTGAAGGATGACTGCTATTGAAGCCAAAGGCTGAAGTCTCCTTGGGCAGTGTTACTTACAACACAACGGGCTATCTACTGTTAAACCAAAAAAAAAACGCGTGTTTGCAAGTCAGGTCTGTGAAGATCTATTTATCAAACTGTCTGACTATTCAAAATGCGTGGTTGTTTTGACAGAATGGCAGGGCACTTTTTCTTTTGCTAAACGGTTTAAAAAAAAAAAGTCTGGCTCGAACAAAACGGTGGGATTCGATCGGTTTTCTGGGTGAAGGTGGAGTGGTCTTACAACGGGTCAATGCTCCCACAAACAAGCAAGCCTCTCGATCAGCGTCCTCTCGGATGCCCTCTCCGTTGTCTGACCAGTCGCAAACATGATGAGGTCCCAAGATGGGGGACCCTCCAAGTCGCCCGTGGGTAGATTTGCTCCAGATTCTGCGTGACTCGCTAGAGCAGTCAATGATATTATTACTGCCTATCAAGCAGAAACACCCGGCGTCGACTCTCTGTGTGCCCGACTTGGTCTCCACCATTTTCGCCTGGATGTCCTTCCCGGGTAAACTTCGGGAGGAACACGGCCGATCGGGGGGGGGGCGTATGGAAGGCTGATTAGAGAATCAGTGTCGTCTACACGAAAAGGTAGACGCTCCTGTCTCGTGCGTCATTCGGTATCGACGTAAACGTTTTAATCTACCAATGTAGTAGGTACTTTCTTTTTTCTTTTTTTACAAACGCCGATTAGCTCTTTGAAACCTGAGCATAGAATTATGTATAAGATTATCAATATTCATTTTGAATTCCTCAAATAAAGTTGTTAATGACACAATCTCTTATTTAAAGTCTAGAACTATGCCGTTATCATTTTCCCATTAACTATTTCGCAGACTTGTTAATGGAAACAAAGTTCATTTTGTTTACTTCAAAATTGTACAACTGACCGAAAGTACAAGATGGGTAACATTTTTGGTTATTCAATGAGCTCAATGAGACAGGAATACTTGCATTGTGTTTTTACTTTACTAAACGAATGCGTTTTAGTCAAAAATGCCACCACAGACCAACTGAGCATTTAAGAGACGAGGGTCTTCACTGTAAGTACGTTTTCATTTTCGGTATTCGTGTAAGGTAGGAGTGATGGGTGCACCCTACTTAATAGGTAGAAAGCAGTCCGTCGGCCTCATGGATATTTTGTTGGCCCTGAAAATATTCTATGACAGACAGATTTTAGAGCCAATTAAAGGGAGTACAGTGTAAAAAAACGTTCCACAATTGTGACCCGGGAGCTGTTGACTTCCAACTTGAAGTATTTGGCTGACATTGACACAAAGATAATGGTCCTGTTTGCCGAGAGGTGCAGGGCCTTTTTTTTTTTCAAGGTTGATGCTCCGACGTTTGGAAATTTACACAATTAGTCCAGGGGTGTTTTTACTTGAACGTAGAACAACTCGGCGGACCTGAGGACAACCCACGTCAACTTAAAGGCAGAGGGTGGAAGTTTAGGTAGGAGGCAATGAAATTAATCTCCTTATTGTGGAAAGCTGTAAGACTTGCAATTTGTGTCATTAAAAATGTTTGAATATTTAGCATTTTGCACGGAATTCCACGGGAGTTTATTAGATGGGTGCACCCTGATCATCCAGCAATATTTGGGCACATGCTGTTATTGTTTTCACAGGTAGCAATTGTGTTCAGAGGTTCAAACAAGACTACAATGATGTCCTGTGGCACAGTTTGACCTTTGTAAACACAATGTCATAATCGATTAAGTGAACCTAAACGGAATCGTTTGCAAATGTTAAATTATACCGCGGCAATCACTGGTATCGGATCAGGAATGTACTGAGTTAATTTGGTTATTCTGGGATACGATTAGCTGGTACTGTTTGGAAAATCATAAGATTGCTGTAAATATTTTTGCTCTTCGAGTGGCATGAGGTAAGGCTTTGAAATGTTAAAGTTCGGTTCAAAGAATTATGTGTTGTATTCTTTACGGGGGGAAATAACAACCGACCTGACAAAGACCGTCAAGACAGACCACTGGGGTTATTGGTTGACGCATAAATCAAAATACGCGCAGTTGATCTACAATGATGGCGTCACTCCAAATGACGTCAATAACCTGCACGTGACCTTTGCTAATCAGTCAGGTTTGAATCAATGCGCATGCGGCCATTTGTTTTCCTTGCCTCCCACTGTCCCTTCTTTGTTTGTACTTTTTTGGCAACACACACACACACACACCCACATATTGCTTTTGTACACACTTGTGCAATGTACATATAAACACACGTTTACCAAACCGAGGCCAGCAGGTAGTAAATTGGTCTGTAATAATGAGCACTAACGCATTGGAATACTCTTGCGGCCATGCACAAGTTGTCAACATAAGTTAACTTTAATAGGCATGGATGAAGGAAGTTAGTGTTGATACACAATGACTTGTTCATTTTCAGGATATCAGCGGGTTAATGACCATAGTTTGTTGTATTATGTGATAAATAATTGTGTAATGGCTCATCACCGAGGTGTGCGGCAGCACCTCGATAACTGTATCAGTTTATCTGACAGGGCCCTGACGCTGGATTTGAAGGTCGTCCGTCCCATACACACTGCACACCGCTGGACCGTTGCTAAGATATACCACGCTCGTCATTCAATACTTGGTAAATTAAGTAGAAATAGCTAGCTTAAATTGTCATGTGGAGTTGAGAGTACGCCTACGCCCGTGTAGTGTGGATCAGCCTACTTACCACCGACCCCACCCCCCCCCACACGAATCAATGCACCCGAGCTCACTAATGGGAATTAAAGTGGTTTAAACATGTTCAAAATTTCACTATAAAGACGATATAAGGCATGCATAATTTTCCGAACACTATCATGAGGCTATATTAGTTTGAAAAGTTGTATATGTCTTGATATGTTTTATGGGGCGAACAAAGAAAAGGAAAAAACAAGAGTAGGATTTGAACCTGCGACCGAAGCCAGCTTCCGGATATTATAACAACACTTTGGAGTCAATGTGCTTCAAAAGTCATGTTTTCAATATCGTAGTTAAATTGTTGGAGAGTTTTTCAGCAGATGTGCGTAGTCGAGCCTGCTCAGTCAGTTCAACGCGTTTGCTGCCTTTGTTTAAGGTAATTAACTACATAACCATTCCATGCCACAAGAAACAAAAAATGACCGTCGATGATTCACAGCAAAAGACTGTTGTACAAGTTTATCTAAAGACCATTACGTAATTTACTTTTGAAACGGGCAGATGTTTGATTGCACACTGTATAAATTATGTACACTGTTTCAGCACGTCGCCTCTGCCCTTGAATGCAATCCAAAGTTTGCATTTATGCTTTGGTCTGACTCTGCGTCAGATACCATAAAGTCCGTTGGTAAGATAGGCATCGCACATTTTATATAATTATAGAATCACACAATCCCGCACCCAGGTATCGCTGCGAAGTGCTCAAGTACCCCCAAAAGCCATCCCGTTATTAATACGACGTCCACACTCCGTGTTTTACTTTGAAATTAATTAAAGAAGCCTGTTATGAAATAAGACTGGTTCAAGTGCTGCCTAGAGTGTACTCGGCAGTCTCAGCCCAAGTTTATGCATTATGCGGTGTGTCCGTACCGAGTAATAACTCATGAATACCTCTCACTTCAACGGCCACGCAGGGGCGAGTATACTGGGAGTAGAGTGGTGCTTGAAACAAAAGCCCGTGCGGGGGAAAAGGCACTAATATAATTAACAATTATCTTTCCTTTTAACAAAATATGTTTGGGGGCAAGAGAATGGAAACCTGAACATAAAGTCCACACGGTATACATGTGAGACTGCGTAATACATTGTATAACTCGGTGGTGATTTATTAACAGTTAAGTTTATTAATAGTTAAGTTTAATTATCCATAAACTACAGCTGCAATTGCATTTGAGCGAAGGTTCTACGACTAAATTTACAATTAATGTTTTAAGAACAATGTCCAGCATAAAATGTCACGACAGAGAGAGAGATAACATGACATTGTTAATGGAAAAGGGGGGTCGATCTAGAGCCGCAAGTCGGTGTAACCAAAGATTCTTGTAGTCTATAAGTTCACCGCACTAATGACACCAAAACTGCCCAGACAAACTAAAAGCTGTGCATGCTGCAGAATATAAAATCAAATTCCGTTCTGTTGTGCTGCTGTACATTATGCCAAACGGACAAGAGGTGGGCAGCTATTCCTGTGTGTGTGTGTGTGTGGGGGGGGGGGGTATCACACTCTATGGTTCGTTTCAACATTTGTCTGACCACACGCCGCATACTGTATTCCACCCTTATCAATATCGAGTATGCGTGTACGCAAACTTGATGGTGAAGTAGCCCCATTCAAAAGTGTAAAATTGCAGCCCAGATTGCGCCACTCCATGCACAGTCTATAATTACTAAAGCACTTAGATTTAATATAAATTCCCACAATCACTCGATCACATCTCTTGCTCCGAGAATGTCGAGCTTTCTGGGTGCATGCTCGGAATATTCAACGCAGTCGAAAATGAGTTTGGGCGCCAAATGAACAATTGTTTCACCCGTGGGCCATTTACGAGGCAGGACTAGACCATGCCGTAGTCTGGTATCGGGACTGATGGGATGGGACTATGCTATATGCCTTTACACTCCCACAAAAACGACTGTTTGCTTTTCACTTGATAGACAACGGAAATGTGTTTGCCGCGTACGACCAAATGAAAATAAAAACACGTTGATTTAAAACATAAATGAATAAATAACGCGGTCCACATAGTGGGCGTGTAGACCGTCAGCTGCCTGAAATCGGGTACACCGTCGCTCGCAACAGGAGCCTTAGGGTGAAGTCCTATGCAGTGGCACGGGGCAGCGTCCACGGCGAGAGTAGGTGTTCATGTTGTTGAATGCAAAGCGCGAATTAATAATTCTCTCCCAAGGCAATTTATATATGAAGATGGAATCATGAAACGAAGTCTAGCTGCGATGGATTTATCCAATGCCAATATCTCTGACCTTTATTGTCTTTATACTTGCATTTTATCTGCCGTGTGCATCACGGACTACACGGTCGTACAAATCTGATAGTCAGTACATACAAACGGCAACCAGACCTATACATAAACCCCGTATCACACAGCCACTGGACAACTTGTAATTAAATCAAACCCAAAACAAAATTGTTTACTTCTAATTAATACATTAACTTCTGCATGGCGACTTCCGCGTCTGCGCCCGCAGCAACAATGTAATGATTGATAATTCTAATTCAGATTGCATCAATGAACTTCCAGGACCGTCGAGCAGGCCCCATAGTCGCATCCAAACACACACAGTAGCTTCACAATAAGGTGGGCATTTTAAGACGTACATGTATGTCCGGATGTTCATAGTGTTTCTGTCCTCTTCAAGCCATGCTTGATAATGACAGTCATCGTTATAACATGACGGCAGCTGCCTTATTTTTTTTTTTTTTTTAATTCACCTTAACAGTTAATATTACGGCTCGTACAAACCCATTTATCAGTTACTCCAAACCTATCGTCAAACCCCCAATGGCATGAGTTCTACTTCATTTGAATAGACGATCCTTTGGCTCAGTCTTAAAGGAATTTAATAATTGACAATATTGGCTGTTGTGAGAACACCTGGGTAACACCTGCGGCGTATTTGATGTTCATAGATTGAGAGGGTAGGTTCTTGGGAACAGCCTTAAAGGTGCACGTAAGGAAAAAATGATTGAAATAAGGCACTCCGATTCACGGCCCGTATGTAAAAAAAACTATGTTTTTAACTAAAATTTAAGTATGTACTGTTTTGAATCGGATACACATAATGACTTATTTCTAATGGAATTTTTTCGATATTGATTTACCTGTGTATTTATTTAATATTTTTTTATTAACCTTATGCATTTATTCATTCACAAATAGGCCTACCTTTTATATTTAGTTAATGGATTTGTATAAGTTCATTAATTTATTGAATTATTTATACTTTATATAGGCCTATATATATTATATATCAAGTAATAAACCACGAGGGAAACTGACTGGGATATTTTATTTAAATAGTTTGGGTTTTAACAAAGAAAAATTGACTGGAGCGGGACTTGAACCAACTATATTTATATATAATGATATTTCATTAATATATACATTTATTGGTTTATTTATTTTGGTTGTTTAATTGATTGATTGATTGATTGAATTATTTTTGATTTATTTGATTGATTGATTGATTGATTGGTGGCTGGTTAATTTGTTGATGTGTTGATCAACTGATTGATTGTCGATCAATTGATTGAATGATTATTTTGATTAATTGGTTGATTGATTTTGAATGTGTAATTTATTTAAATAAATAAAACTTTTTTTTGGGGGGGGGGAATGGTCTGCAAGCTACTTATTTAAAAGTTTCACAAAATTACGAGTTTAAATGGACATGAATCAATTTAGATTAATATTCACAGACCCCCCCCCCCCCGGTTGTCCAGTGAGCTGACCAACCATTCTGAAATCATTCACATGCACAGTTTGTAGATAGTGGGCCAAACAGTTCGCAGAGCTATCCGTGCCAACACTGTGCGATGCGATCACCACATGGTCTAATATTGCAGGCAGGTATAGTCTATCTATCATTCAAAACCACTTTAGATTATATTGAATAGTCAGAGAGTGGTATAGTGTTCGTGATGAAATTAATTATGCACACAGAGGACCTTGATATATAACTATATAGGTACTTATACAAACTTCATGTTTCAGTGACACTAGCTGTAAATTGTGTTATTATAGATTGCTCACCAAAACTCTGCCGAATCCACTCTGGGCTGACATCAATCGGGTGGCCCCATCCTTCGCAGCTTCCATCCAGTGTATCTCGGACTCGGCATTTTTGTCCAGGAGGCTGATCGGACAGACACTGGACAAACACCCACCACCTTCGTGTGAACCAACATGGCGTCGGCGATTCAAACAAGGTAGCCTCGTTATGAAGCGGACTACGATAACGAGGCCCATCCCGAGAAAGACTGTGACCAAACTGGACAGAAGGAACAACCACCAGTACTTATTATTACAGTCTGGGTCGCCGCACAACGTTGCCTTGCACTGCTGCTCGGTTAAATTCACCGTGGTCATGATTCCAACACTTGCTACTGCCGCCCGACGGCCGAAACACTAGAAGAAAATTCCAACAAAGTAGACCGCGCTGCGTTTCAGTATGACAAACTGTCACCAGCAGAAGTAAACAAACCGCGAAAATTATTCAATCGAATCCAAAGAGAATGTTCACAGAATTGGTGCTGTCATCACGTTTCCATTTACCACACTGCTGCAGCAGACCATTTACATCACCCACGAATACTAGTCTCAGAATATTCCATTACTTTGACCATCGAGGTACAGGGCTTGCTGTTCTTGCTGGATCCTACAACCAGGTTGGCGTTGGACTCGACCTTGATTCCAAAAGCTCGGGGTGCAATACAATACTTACACGTCAATGGTAGTCATTGGGCACGAGAAAGGAAATTCCAGGTTACTGTCGAGTTCCTTATCAAGCGTTATACAGTTGAATAATTTGACCATAGTACATGTGTAGTCCAAAATGTCCGTTACCTTGATGGGGTTTTTCTTGTCAAACACAGCCTATAGACTATTCCACTGGAATGTTCAATCACCTCATCTACCACACAAAAGAGATCATTATGACGAGTGTTTCTATTGAATTCTTCCGAGCAACGCAGATCAGAAGTTGGTACTCACGTTCGTGCAGTGTTTACTCCCTTCTCTCCAAAATCAGAGGGGATGCATTATATAAAAATCATTCAAAGAATCACGGGGCGAGGTGGAATAAAGTTGACCCATGCAGACGGCGTCGACAGTCACGCTTCGATTCGCTTCGAAACCGGTACCAGACTTTTTGTTGTATACAATTAGATAGAAATGGTTGATGTAGTTATTGTTAATTACGTTTACACACTGGTCTGAGAGATACCCGCAAGGTGCAGAAGTCTGTCTGGAAATAATCCTACCGATATTAGCTAAGCTTTTATGTCAAACAACACCGCGGCATCATGATAAAGGTAGCACAGGCCGTTTCGCTACATGTTGATATAACGTGGCGTTCTCACTAAATCTTGCCCATCGTTTTGGTATAGCGCGTGGCGACCCAACTCACCTGGTCAGATTCCCGAAGCAACTGCCCGTATTGTAAGTTCCCTTTTGTTTTAGACGCTGATGTTGATCAGTGGCAGAACAACTGTAATTCCGACATCTAGCATTGGTATAATCTCCAATGGAACAATCCTCTGGCAGATTGACTGCTTTACAAAAGACGACTCTACCAGTAATGAATATGTACAGTGAACAGTTCAGCGCAGAGCGCGGCAAAAAAAAACTGTAGACGTCCAATAATGTGTGATGATAAACTGATGTGGAAGTCACAGCGCGCAACGCGTCGTGATCGACCACTCACAAAATATTAATGAGGTTTTTGCTTTGCCGTGATGCATGGAAGGCTGCTCACAACATGAGCGGGGACGTTCACAGAACTCTAAGATAAGCGATTATTATTAATAATTAGCTTAGATTTACGAGCCGTTGAATCGCACGAGGTCATTTGTAAGAATTAAAAAGATAACAATCGTGGACAATCGTATTTTATCGTACTAAAGTAATACCAGAGTTTCGTTCACACTGAGAAACTGATGAAGTGTGCTTGTCTCATTAAAGCTGATATGGGGTTTGGAATAACACCATAGCTCCAACTAACTATCAAAATAATTTACGCGGGACCTGACCCAAAACAGATGGCATTGGTCAGAATTGGCCCGGACTAGATCATAGGCGACCTGATCCATTTCTTGGCCAGGCTGACCCCAAAACTGGTTTAAAAAATTCGTATGAAATAATTGTGTGTTCATCATAACTCGATCAAATATTACAAGCTGCAAAAGTGGATTCTTTGAGCCTTCACCATTGAGTCTTCAGCATAAGGTTATAATATCCAAATACAGCAATAAACTATTGTAAAGTAATGTACATGCTATCAACTTATTTGGTGAGGTTCTTTGCGCCAATTTAAACCCGTATTCTGCCCAGACCACGTTTTGACTCTAGAGGGCGATGTGGAGCGTATATAACATGTATACATTTTGTTATATTCTTTTACACTAACCCACACTAAATAGAGAGAGAAATCACTCGCCAAGCATCAGTATAAACCAACCAGTTATTCTGTAAATCAAAGATTTGAAAGTCATGGCTTTTATGAATAGTTGGAAAAAAATTCCGATACTGTGTTCCTGAGGTTGTTGAATTTCAACCTGGCGCATTTGGGGTACGCCAGCCCTCTAAACATTGCCCTATTTTGCTGGAAAGTGTAGTGCCATGTCTTTTCTAAGATTGGATTCTGGCCAGGTTACTCATTCGGGTGTGTTCCTATTTTGGATTAGCCTAGCTCAAAATCAAACGGCTAGCCTACCCAAAGTTTAGAAGGAAAATGAAGTTAAGTTGTCAGCATATTGGTAATAAACCACATAATTAAATTGCATTACAGTTATATTTGTTTTTATTTCAAGACTTTTAACAGACTTAAAATGCACCAATATAGACTCCGTAGTTTAAGATGGTACCTCCAGTGTTTTAATTGGTCGTTAGAGGCTACCTTACATTGATTCTATCATAGCATGTACCCTTACAAACTCATCAACGAATTACCTTGTACTGGCCGATTGTCTTAATCTAATAACCAGATTTAAATAGAGAGAGATAGTCACGGCCAGTTTATTTCATACGGTACAGGACAAAGGCTGGTACCACAAATCAACTACTGTAACTGTCATTGCAATTCAATTACAACGCAAGGTCTGTGGGATGAACGAACAAAAAAGACTGGTTGATGGTATTGCAAATAAATGTTTCGTAACATCCTTCGTGTCAATATTTTACCTTGTCAGTAAAAAGATAAGATGTCATTACAGTATGGTATTTTTATGATCATGATGACTGGTAGCAGCCGTGTTCAGAAGCTTTTCAGTATACCCTTGTCCAATTTCTCTCTGAATTGGAATATAAAACGGAAGGAAATCTACTACAAAATGTAACGCGTGGTTACATTTTCTCCTTCAGGAAGAGTAACAAATGTACATGACAAATTAAAAGTTTAAACGAAAAGTGAGGGAAATGAAAACAAATTGCAGTTCATCCTTCAATCCTTATCTACAGTGGACATGCAAGATCACCACCCTGGAACGACGATAATCTGGGGAAAGAAAACAAAAGTAGGGAATTTACTTAACACGAAATGACACTTTCTGATTTCATTTTTCTTGAGACAATGCAAACATTTTCGCTTCAGGCAATATTTACAATATAAAATCAAAGTATGTCAATTTTATGAACCCTCCCCCCAACCTTATCCCGGTAATCGTATTTTGTTTGTTTGTTTGTTTGTTTGTTTGTTTGTTTGTTTATTTTGTTTGTTTGGGTGTTGTGTGTGGTTTTTGTTTGTTTGCTTGCTTGCTTGCTGGGGTGTTTTAACGCTATATAGAAGCGTGGACCTGAGAACAAAAATATGTGAACTGACACACGTCCACACGACCTTTTTTTTGTACAGTGTTGAAGAATTTGATTTTTCCTTACAGAACACTTGAAAGAATGTCCACAGAGTGACTGAAGCATAGAAATGTGTGTTTGTTGGGATGCTTTTTTCGGGGGGGGGGGCGAGGCACTAAGTATAACCCACAGAAAGACTGTTTATCTGAATAGGGAGAAACTGTGGATAAGGCGCCTCCAGACATTCAACCAAATGGTCTGAACATCCAAGAAGGACATAACTTATACATTATTTTGTCCCTGCCTTCCTCCTTTTCCACAGATTTTCCCCCGTTTGGTCAGTCTCATTCACTAAACAATTACTTTTTCTACTTCTTCCCACTTTTTTTTTTTTTTTTTTTTTTTTGTGTGGCGTCTTTTAGGTTTCCAACGTCTACCCCCAACCTTTGTTTCCTTCTTCGTTGTTCATCACTTGCTGTTACTGTGTGCTTTCTGCCTTTCTCTCTCTCTCTTTTCATTTCTTTCCACTTGGCTGGGTGTACAGTGCATCGGTGTATGGGTAAAATACTTATTATATATAGTAAAAGATAATATCAATTTAAGACGAACCATCTGTTATGTTCCCTGTGTCTTTGTCGCGACTGATACAGTTGATCACTCAAACTGCAATTCCAGCCCGGAGCCAGCCATTTTCTGACGATAGAGGGCGTCGAACGCTTCATTTTCTGCAACACTGAAATGCGTCTTCCAGTCTCCAACGATGCCTACCGTGAAAAAATAATATCAACGATAACTATTTTTACACACATTTTCTCTGTTATACGGAAAGACAAACATATTCTTTTGTGGTAAACTTGCAGGGATTGAGCCCCGTGTTTTGCAAATACCCTTCAAAAACATAAATCGAATACTACCCACCCCTTGATTATCTGAAATAACCCCTTTTCGCTATAATAATAGCACCCAAAGTTACCTTTCCGCAAAATATTTTTGGCGCCTTTCTTCTTATTCTCTCCTTCACTCTCCCCCGTAGCGTAAAACCTTTTCTTCATGTTGCCAACTTGCACTAGGTCAACGATTTTATCGATCACTTCATCAGAGAGAGGGCGCCCCATAAAGTCTGCGATTTGAATCACTGCACCACGGGTATCCTATAAGATACGAAACGGTAAAATAGTGAAATAGTTGGAAACTGTTTTGCAAATGACCAGAAAAAAAGTGACAAAAATCAAAATCTGAAAGAATTACAGGGCGTACTTTTGGTCCACAATTTAACGACTCTGAAAATTATTTGGTAAAGAAAACTGTAGAGCTATTGATATTATAGAACATTGTTAGCAACGACACCCTTTATGTAGTTGTAGAGAAAGAGGTAAATATTCACCCAAATAATAAATTTCAATCTGAAAAAGACTCATCAGGCACGAAGCCTTTCCCAAGAATCGGGATTTTTTTTTTTTTTTTGCTGCAACTTCGATGACCAATGAGCCAACATCTTAACAGGTTTGTTATTTTGTACACATGTTGGAATGTAAACAACTGAGGATACTGGTCTGTGACAATTATTACAAAAAGTATATCACACAGCCTATAAAGCTGTTACTTGTATTATTTAATTGTCTGATGGAATAGTGCCGTATTCAACAAGGCCGTCATTAAACCCGAGGCTAATAATATCGAAAAAAGAATACTAACAATAATTATTTAAATAGAGATCTCGATGTAATGTTTCTTGAAAGCGTATTGAACGTTTAGATATAAAAGCTTGTGTTAATACAAATTTTGTACATAGAAGCTTTTTATGGTAACGAACATAGAGGGCGGTAGTACTTTTTTTAATAACGAACAACTTGAAATGTCAATTCCATTTTAGCGACTCTTCTCCTGCGTGAAGTAATCGCTCCTGATTTTCGCTGAAATCTCAAAAACGCTACCACTTTGAACAAAGAAATGTTTACAGGCTATAAATAGTTTTATGGTATTATATCTACAACTGTGTTGAAACAAACATTGGGGTTTCAACTACCAAAAACTGTATCCAGCCCCTTTTAATTAATACGTGTCATGGCCCAGCAGTCTGATGCGCCGGACCTAGGTTGTTGTGGTCAATTGTCGTGATATTTGTGTCCTTGGGCATGATGCTTTACTATAATTACTTCTCTTCACCCAGGGGTATAAATGGATACCTGCGAGGATAGAGGTTGATATTGTGTTTGAAAAAGCGTTCGGAGCGCCAAGGCAGCCCAGGGCTGTATATACTCCACAGGGAGCTGAGAAATATAACAGGAATGTTAATTATTGGCCCAATGACCAGTGCGGCAATTAAAAGCGCATCGATTTGTTATATTTTAAAATGAGCAGCACATAACTTAACATTGCAGGTCAATGATTTAATAAAGGATATCATTATTAATGGGTTATGAGATCGGGTAGGAGAATTGCAGCTGTTTGTGTGTGTGCCCTTACACATGCCAACTTACGAGGTATTTTTAACAATAGAACAATGCTACCCCACAAGGTTTTCTTTGTTCAAGTGGTACCCCACAGAGGATTTCTTTAGAAAAGGGAATAATAGGAACAACAATAGAAGTACCCCGTAACTGCCATATGTAAGGTTGGGTGTGTGTGTTTGTGCGAGGGGGTGGAGGAGGGGGCAATAAAAGAATAGGTATTTTCTGAAGACTAGTGACGTCAAATAATAAATCACACACTATACGAACCCGTTTCATTTCTTCGTATTTTAACACGAGAAACTGTTTGTGATGTCTCTGCTCCCAGTATCCTAGCACGTGACCAAACCACGTGTTGTACGGCGCTGAAATAATAGCAACAAACGGTGATAACGATTTACCCAAACCAACCAAGTCTAACGGCAAAGTGCATTAGATATGCCAATCAGTTTAGACTTTGAACATTGTACATAGGCAGAAACACCTCTGATGGGGTTTTATTGTCCTTTTTTATGATTGCGTCACGGTATAACATTATTTACTTCTACCAGGGGTAGAACAATCAAAAGCTTGGCGTCCCCAGTTTACCCTTATGTTGACTATTACGGTGTCTGACCACAGCATAAACAGTAACATCTTCCTTTTTTGTTTGATATATAAGGTATCTTTAGTTTTGATTGAAAGGAAAGTTACCAAACTTACAAACATTCTCTACCTGACTTCAACAATGCAGTTAATATTAATAACTAGTTATCATCTGTAGCTGATGAGAATTTTCTAGTCTGCAAAGCACCATATGGGAACATCACTGTACACCAACTTTGTAAAAGAAGACAATGAAGACATTTCATTTTTTACACGTGTGCGGGAAAACCCATAATAGGGAAGTCCACGCAGTCACGTATAGGAGCTGAAAACCCAAATTACCCCCTCATCGAGAATCCAGTCTGGAATCGAACCGCCGGGGTCCATAGAGATGAAAGGCAGCCGGAAGAAACCAAAACCAAACCTGACTGCCTGGAGTGAAATAATATGAGTTACCTTGTTCAGAGGTCCCATTTTCGAACAGGCACTGAGAGAACGTTTCCGGGGCTCCGGGTTTGACGTCTTTAAGAAAGTAAAACTCCGACACGACAGTGTCTTTCGGATTCCGTATGACGCTTATTACCTGCAGGGAAGTTTAATGATACAGGGTGGTTTAAAAAAAAGTGTACCCATATTTGATAACAATATTTACCTAAAGTTTTTACAATTTTGTTCGGATTATATGAAAGTGTTAACTATTTAGCATTAGTGGTGAAACAAATCTAATAAATTTGATAATTTTGGTTCAACATAATGGTAATTTAAAGGAACTATGTGAAAAACTGACTTGTGACCAGGAATGCTCTTTCAACTCCATCCACTTTGAGACTAACCTGGCTAGCAGTAATTGATTGTGAACTTTCAATTCCATAAAGTAATGTGTATCACTTTAAAGTCAAGATTCACTGAATGAACTTGAAACTAGGAACTTCATAATCAAAAATTCTCTTATTTAGTGCTGATTTATTATTAAAAAGATTACAAAAGAGAAGATTCTATCGTTAACATGTATTCGGAACGCACTGAGCAAGAATATACCCCCAAAGTACATTTTTATAACATAAACTACAGAAAGAACCATATTATAACATACAATGAAATCATTGGTTACTTTGACAAAGAGGTTAAGAATAGAGTGGAACTGTTCTAGGGAGGAACCTAATTCTTGTGGAGTGAATTCCGGAGTTAAGGAGATGCAACCTGAAAGGCCCTTCATTATGCATTTGGACCTTTCTGTAAACATAGATGATTAAGACATTAGTGGCTACGGCTACGGCTACAACTCAGAACGTCCTATACTTGAACGCACGATGATCTGGCAATTCAGCCGTAGCCGTAGCCACCAATGGGAAACTTTGGAATGCTAGGTGGCAGCAGACTTACCAGGTAAATTTCCATTGTTAACGTACTTCTGAGCGTGCGCACATTACCTGGTAAGTCTGCTGCCACCTAGCGTCCAAGAAGTCCCCCATTCTTTTACCCGACCTTAAAGTTTACCTTTCCCTTCCCCCTATCCAGTATCTTCCGGGGTAGATACTCGATGGGTACATGGGTAGCAATCACCCGAGGCGGTTCCCACTCCGATACATTACTATACCCGATGAAATCCGTTCGATGGTGGGATGAGGGAGTGGCAAATTCGATCGGGGATGGATTGTGCCCATGCTGAGAATTTCCATTGTACTTGATCAAGTTGCATATTTCAGAAGCCCAGTGTGTTCCTGCAAACCGAACATCAGTTAAAATTGTTGGCCGACAAAACCATTTGGTGCTCGATTTATATGTGGCAGGGTGTAAGCCCCAGCCCTCCCCACCCCGTCTTCCTTGTGTTCTGGGTGAATCTCACTGGGAAATCCACAATCTTCGTTGCGTTTCCTATTTTCACGTGAATTTAATGAATACCGATTCGTATAAACAGCAGTGGAGCCTGGCTATATACTTCTGGCGTCATTTGGTATATCAATTCAACGTAGATGAAGGGAAACTAATTGTTACAGGTGACTGCCCTGTGTTCCGACAGCCCCTGTTCCTACCCCGGCCTATGTTCAGGATACCCCCCCCCTTCTGTGTTCCGACTATTATGAACCTACACATTTAAACACCTCCAAGGTCGAATTGATCCGGTTGCTGTGTCAGGGAATCTGGTTAACACCATGGGATGTTTTACTATAGTGCAGATTCTTAAATTTGAACCTTTTTTTACTTTTTATATTTTACACATAGATTCCAGGTCATTCTGACCAACATTCAATTTCATTTCATCTGGTTGTGAAGCCAATAATGACTCACAGGAAAG
>CM021531.1:17240668-17257745 GCA_010994315.2 Pisaster ochraceus
CTCTGTCAAACACCCGGATCCCTTTTGTTAAAGTCCTCGGTTTGAATGGATAGTGGGGTAGCATTGTTCTATTATTAAAAATACCCCGTAAGTTGGCACGAAAGGCACTTACATGTATGGTTCCCTTGGGTCTTGTCACTTTTTAACCTAACATATTGTACAACTAGCCTTGGAAATGTTTTTCAATTTGAACCGCGTTTCTGACATGTCTTTTCACTGAACTTCGCCTCGTGAAAACAAGTCATTTTTGGGTAGTCATTTTGCAAAATACACTAATCCTGCCCCCCCCCAAAAAAAAGAGATTTGTGTGCCAAAACGTGTCTCTGATTGTACGAAAGAGCATTTAGGAACTAAAGCGTTAAGCGGGCCCGGACAATACGCCAAAATGGCTTTCGCTCTGCTCACGCCAATTGTCTTTTTAAAAAACCCAGCACCCCTTTGCAAAAATGTGTTCTCGCGGGCCTGTGAGTACGAGGGTCGTTTAGTAAGTATCCAGGTACCGAGTATTCTGATATCCGAGTACTGAGTCAAACAGAGCTGATTACCAAGTACTTGGTTCTCGGAGTGCAAGTACTTGTACAACTACTTTGTATAAACCAAACCTGCAAAGTGAGGTATAAAACATTTAGACAAAAAAATTGTTTTATACTAATTTCTAGATGATATGTGTGCTTGTTATGATAACTATCTTTTAGAAATGAATAGTTTTTCCCAAAATATCTATTCCTCTGTTTCTTGCTTTAGCGCATGTAGGAAAGCGGAAAGGAATGTGGTATTTAAGTTTTGATCCTGAGTGCTTACAATCGGAGTCTGAGTACAACAGTTGAGCATCCAGAACATGACTTTGAGTACAGTTTTTTTTTCTTCTTCATCCAAGTATATAATTTGGATTTCGAGTACAAGTATTTTGCTAGCCAAATAAAAGTACCATCAAAATGGTACTCGAGTAGTTTCGAATATGAGAGAGCCAAAGTTCACTAATACTCACGATGGCCCTAGCCGGGAATTGAACCAAGTGGTGAGAGGTGAGCACTTTACGCACTATCCACCCATGCGATTTAGATTAAACACGTTGACTGCTGCCTACGAGTACACATGTATATTCGTAGTAACAGGTGTAACGGATTCTACCACTACGAGTATACTCGTAGAGAATGAAAGGTTTTTGTATTGTTAATTGAATACACTGGCATCACTGAGAACGCAACAAATACGCTTCTGGTAGTGGTGAGGGTTAGGGTTAGAAACGAACGTATTACAACATGTAGACACCAAAAAAGGACCTATTTGGTATGCGCACATGCACACCACACTTGGCAAATGGAAACGCCTTACGAATCTATGACCGGCAGTCAACGTGTTAAGCTACATGACCTGTACATAATTTTCCAAAAAATAAAACCATCTGAAATAACTTGGGAAATCACAATCACGTCTTACCTGTGCATGACCGACTGGGGCTCCTGTTCCAGCAACAAATGATTATACTCATAGCTACGTGGTAGCACCCCCATGTGCTGTGCCCAAGAACTACAAGGCAAAGTTTTCGGCTTAAGACAAAACCATGGGTAACCGAGCATCTCATCCGAGAAGTCACAGAACCCCCTGGATCTTTGAGATTCCATAGATCCTAGGAACATGTCTTTTGTGATGTGACATGGCGTTATTTCTTTATTGTTTCCGAGCACAAACATTCCATCGTAGGCGAACCGAGCGGGTCCAATCTCGCGGTGGTGCTTGAGCAGGGATATGTACTCACTGGACTTGATTAGAACAACCTTCATGTGGACAACACCTGTCCAACGCAGGACAAACTCTGCTGTGTAGGTGCCATTTTGGTGGTCCGTGATTCTATCTGCCGGCTGACTGGCTTCCAGATCATCGCTAAATATCTTCACCTGCAACAGGAAGATGGTTGACAGGATTTTTCAAAAGGTTATTGAGGTTTCATTGATACTTGTTACTGCATTGGTAACAGGGAAATGATATTATTTGTTTTTACTTATACACCGATGTGTGTTGAGCATGAGACCACAGGCATATTACTCAGGTGGGATTCGAACCCATGACCTTTGGCTTTGCAGATGTCTTACTACCACACTAGACCACCAATCTTTCACGGCAGGTAAAGGCAGTTCAAACCCTATATTTTAGAAGTGTTGCGAAAATATTTGTCAAAACCAAAATTTCAACCACTCACATAAATCATGCAGAAAGCCATGATGGTTACAACATTTGTATGTCAATGTATGGCCTAATGGGAAGGGCATTTTAACATTACTGGGCCAACTGAAACCCCCCCAGGAAGTTCCAGGTTTGTTTCATGGTGGTGTATTTTTGTGGGAAAGCATAAAAACCAAGTATGCTAACCACAGGGTTAACTGACTAAACCATACTTTAAACACGGGAGGAAAAAAATAACATGAATAAGCAGGGTAAGATTGGTCTGCCAGGGTTAAATAAATCATGATAATAATAACAGTGGCTTCTGATATATCACTCAAATACGTCACTCAGTGACGCTCATGGCACTCTAACATTATTACCCCTGGTCACGCAGGCCATTTATTTAATTCCTTAAACCATTTCAGCTCCCTTGGGATTAAATACAGCCTGTGCTGCCAAGTATGTAGCACACGAAGCTGAAACAATTACAAGAACCATCTCTGCCCTCATAGGTACCCATTTACCTCTGGATGAAGTTAAGTGTCTTGCTCAAGGAAACAAGTGTCAATGACCGGGATTCGAACCCACACCCTGATGACTTAACCACCAGAATTTGAGTCCAACACATGAAACCCCTCGGCCACAACATGCCTCAAAGAAGAAAACCTATTCCTTCAGCCAGAGACTTACATGTACGTACTCTACATGCATAATCCACATGAACATGATGAAGTGTAATATGGGTCTCTAATACAATCTAATAAGGGTAAGGCCGTGTCCGAAACGGCGACTTTGGCAACAGCTAAGGCTAGATCGCGCTCGTCTGCCTATTCTTCAACACTGGCAGACGCGTTGATCTAGCTCTAGCTGTAGCCGAAGATGCCGTTTCGGACACGGCCTAAGCAATGAAATTGCGAAAAGTTCAAGCACAGTTTCCTAGGAATTTACCCGGAACATTACGTTAAGTGTGAAAGGTGCTATGCGTTTATTTATTTCTTAATAATTAGGGACTGATTGGAAATTTGAGACACAAAGAGTGCAACAATTTTGAATCTCTGAAAAATTGCCTTTGCCCAATGAGCACAACAGGGTTTGCCCTTAAACTGTTTTAGTGACTGGCGAGCAGGACCAGCTAGCATGTCATTTCACTTGTCCGTCAGCTTTATTCACTGGTCTATGGTTCACATTAAATATGGATGCTTTTCATCACTGAACTAGCCAGACGGACCACTTCAGTCATGTCAGTGTTTTCCCTTAACTTTTTCAGTGACTGTAGCCAGCAGGATCAGTTAGCTTGTCATTTCACTCGTCCGCCAGCTTTTTCAGTAGTCAATATTTCAAACGAAACAGGGATGCCCTTCAACACTGAACTAGCCAGCCAGACCACTTGGAGTGAAGTTTAACTGGCATTTGGCCAACGGGCCACTGTTAAGGGAGATTGCTGCACAATTAAAACTGTGCCGACTTCATATCACGTCATGTCATATGCTATTGCCAATTTGCTGAAGAGGGCGCCTGAAGGTCAAATTAAGAATGTGATGCACTCATTTTGTTATAGATAGAGTCCTCATAAAAATGGGAAGGGGCGTTACAAATCTAAAATCAGAATAAAACGATGTAAAAAAGTACTATGTTTAACAACCTCAAAGTGGTACTATTGTAAAAAAAAAAAAAAAAGGTCGATGACGTCACAATTCAAATGTATGATCTGTGCGTCTTTGCGCACAAAATTTTGATAATAATTCCAAACAGCATTGAATTTGGTCTTTTGACCAGCGCAAAAGTACCAAGAGACCCGTTGGTTGTTGATGTCCAATGCTGTCAGGATTAAAGTTTCGTTCTAAAAGAGTGCCAAATACAGTGACATTTTACACCATTTTGGGTAAGGTTAGTCAATGTTAGTGACTTGTAATTTTTTCCCCACTTTCGTGTCACAAAACTGAACTTAACCTTAGATTGGAGCCCCTCTTTTATAATACTGATGCTAAGAAATGGTGCTTCCACTAGAGTTCTCTTTTGTGACAGACATTATAATACCTAAATTGACTTCTAGAGCTCGAGTGTTTGTCACCTGACCAACACTACGTGCTCAGAAACACATAAGCGAAAAGTTTCACATGAAAACATGTACATTGTAGGCCTGCCTGTTATCGCTATCAAATTACATGTACTTGCAAAGCAAGTTCAATACACTGTAATATCCCATTGCCATTTACTGAAACAACATCATATCCTGTTGTTTAAGAAAGAGCAATCCTTTTGTTGACTTTATTTCATGTATTTCACTACACACAACGTACATGTACTCATAAATATCGGCTTTTGATCAGGACCATGTACATGTACTAAATCAGGGGCACATCACAGCAGAACTTCCTCTTTCCTTATGATCATGTCTTTTACAAGCAAGTAGTTGCTATTTACCATCAGGCAATCAGAGGGGTAATATAAGAAGAAACACATGTTGAAGTTGAGACAGGTTGCAATTCTGAGCAATATTGTCTCGATATATTTTGGGGATTGATATATTTCTGGGGATTGATATATTTGTGGGATTGATATATTTCTGGGGATTGATGTATATTTCTGGGGATTGACATATTTCTGGAGATTGATTTAGATTTCTTGAGATTGATTTATTTCTGGCAATCTCTTTATTTTTGTAGAAACTTTGTCTTTTTTGCCCATTTGCTAGCAAGCTACATGTACATGTACATACTTTGGACAAGTCAAAAAATGCACACAATCAATCTTCACAATACTTCCTGCGAATGCGAATGCGAAGCAAATTTTGGTGACGCAATAATCGGTATGCACTGTTTTTCCAATTGTGACGCAAGAAAATTCACTTCTCACGAAGCAGTCGCAGAAAGTATGAGCCAGGCCTCATGCACTTCTAACCACGCTTATGCTAAATGCTCGCAACAAAGCATACAGGTCAAAGGCGCTATGGGCTACTCTTATGGGCAATTCCACAGGAGAGTGGACATGACCTTAAAATTTCATTTTCATGATATAAGACAAAGTTCAACTCTAGTTCATTGGGAAGACAGACTTTTTAAAATTGGTCAAATACTTTTAAAAATTCGCTTGAAATTGTAATCGGTACATTTTGTGTTTCAAGGTGAAGGGAAATAGGTCAATTGTGAAATAGCCAGATATTTCAAAAACAAAAATATGTTTTCTGATTGATTCATGTGATAAAGAGAAGGGTCCCGAGTATTATTTAACTCGTGGGAGAAAAAAATCAATGCTCCATTCGCAGAAATTCACATGATGGCCTCAGTTTCTTAATGCAGAAACGCAAGTTACCAAACAACATTTTTTTCTCCATTCCAAACAAGTAACGAGAGTTACTGTGGAATTGCCCTTACTGTATGGGCTACATGTATGTACGCTTCAACCCGCATCATCATGACATACTAAGTATGTGTACAGGTCTTGGAATTAACTCTTGAAGGGGCGCAGCAATTTTCCTCTGGTCCATAAGGGGCACTCTATAAGGACAATGTAAACTTGTATTGGAACTTTGCAAGGAAAGGGCACCACAGCAAAAGCACAGGGCACCACGGCAGTTGCTGTGGGTGCCTGTGGGTTATTTTGAGGCCTGCATGTATCTTCGTTTATGTTGAGGTTCAATAATGCTCTTTGAGTTTCAGCGCTCGATTCACTTGCAATTAAATTTTAGTAGAGAATACATGTGAATAACAAAGGTTATGAACATTTGACTCTTAACAAGGTTTTGCGTGAACGGCTGAAGTTAAGACTATTAGGCGTGGTGTCCATCTGGGCTTACAGACGGCTTAAACCAAGGCTATAAACCATGCAGAATCTGTGCTGGCTGCACACAGCTAATGTGCACAATGGGCTAAATGTGTATTCGCTTCATGGACATGTGGTAAACTAATGTATTTCAAAGATTTTCTTACTTCGTATGGGGCTTTACTTCCGTGTTACTTCAAATAAAAAAGGGAAATAACTTGCCAACAATAAAAACCAACAAATGAATTTCCTCCTGTGTTGCCAGGTTACAATCATCCTAATCTTTACATGTTCAATAGATGCAGTGAATTTACGACAAACATTAGCTTGTAAATGCCTTCAAACGATCTGAGTTTACATTCTTAATATCAAATCTTTAGTTCCGGTCACATGATTAAAATGAAACTTTCCAGTTATCATTCAATAATTGCCTAAATTGTTGATATTCTAAATTTGACAAAATTCTGATATAATTATTGAGATAGCCAAATAATTTGTATTTTAACCTGTGGTTTTTTCAACAGTATCATAGTGATGACATCATCGATGTTGGTTTCCATTGTATGCTTACAGTTAAACAAACATTTCATCCCTTGAAGCCATGTTCAAATCCCCTACTGCTTATAATTTATAATTATCAATAAATTAGGCTGTGGACTATTTTTTCACTTCAACTTCCTGGTTAACCGGGTCAAAATGGGTTCACATCCTTGACTTTTGAAGACCTTTCATTTGGCATATGGATTGTTAAAATACCTTCTTTAGTTCAGGAGTTATGTTTTTCTCATCAGTACGCTACTTGATCACCTACACAAGTGATAGCCTAAATTCATGAAGTTCATGTAAAGTTTCAAGTTGATACAAGCTTCACAACTATGCATTTGCTTGGGACGAAGAAGTAACTCTTATAATTGTTTTTTAATAAACAACAACAATAGGTGTTCAGCTGTTGCCTGAACACTATGAACTCGCAGATGGTAAAGAAAAGGAAGTAAAGTCATTACAGAGTTTTAAAAGTGTAGCAGTAAACAAAGACAATGGAGCCATTCCCACACAATTATTGTCTTTCATAATTGAATGCACACATGCACAGGTGTGAATTATTGCACATTTATTATCATTTTTATTATATATTTCTGGTATTAATAAAACCAAGGGTGCATCATGTTAACTTAATCACTGATATGTAGCTCACAAGCTTGAGGAAACATGCAAACAAGGGCGCCTTCTACAATGTGAAACCAGAAACAGCTTCCATTCCATTATTAAGTGTTCTGGGCTCTTTTATGTACACAGGACCTACACAGCTTAATGTCCCATCCAATGACAAGGCAACCATGGTAAAGTATCTTGCTCAAGGACACCAGTGCCACTGAAGTCTCAACCCACAATCCTACTGTTCAGAACGACCATAGCTTTAAGTCCAGTGTTCTGACCGCTCGTCCACAACACGCCACTTTTAACAATGACTGTCTCAATCATGAGGTTTTGATAAATACTTTGTGGCTCTGGGATATCATTGAATGGATAACTCAAATTTCCAATGTAATGTGGCTATGAAAAAACACACGCAATACTTTCTCACATCCATAGTCTTTCTTAATCGCATTTGGCAACCGCTTAGTTATGAAAAACAGAGGGAGATAAATTGGAGTCAACCGTTACCTTTGAGACGAACCTGTTACGGGGATTTGCGTCTCTACGATGTCATTTTCCCGCTTTGTTTTGTCCGTTGAAACGGCTTTGAAGTTTACAGATCCCACACTTTGCCTTACGGTGTTATGAATTCCACACAAAAACATTTACCGAAACACAGGGTACCCCACTAAAACATCCAATTCAATTTTACAGCACCAAGCCGTGCTTGAAAAAATAGGCGTGATTTCAGAAAACTGATTGTGCAAAACACGACTGCAAGGCTAGCTAGCTATGGGGAATCTACATGTACCTGTACCCTTACTATAAGCAGGGCTCCAAATCTACACTGGACCAGTGGTTTTAGTGTTGGGCCAGTAAAATTGTGATCCGACAAGTCCAACAGTAATGTGGGTTTTTGTTGTTGAATAATGTCTTTTACTCTATGATATCTTGAACAGAAAGAAATGTGTTCATATGTTGATTTTGAGTCTGATAAATGCCCCTTAGTCTCAATTCTAATGAAGCATGCTTAATATGCAAAAAGACAGATTGAGATAAATCTTCTTTTACATGTCTTACTGCTCCATTGTTCCAATAAAAACAGTTAAATTCAGGTTGCAATGACCTAGGAAGTTGTTATCATTAAAATTCTGGTTTTGTACAAACATTTCTTGTCCAGTAAGGCCCTTAAGAAGTGAATCCTCATGCTACTTTTGGGTGGGATTCAAACAAAACTATCGTTCATTCTTGAGCAGATGTCTAGACCACAACATCACCGAATACGCCCGGCTACAAGAACCCAGTCTAAATCCAGTATTTAACAACAGAGGGTACCACAAATGTAATTAATGCATCAAGAAAAAAACAAAAACATAAAATCCTACAAGATAACACAAACATTACGACTGTTCGACACGTGTTTCTGGGGGAGATATTGATTTTTTAAAGTAATAAGCTTTGAATTACCGTAACTTGAAACCCGTAACTTCCAAGTCTAGACTTTATGATGTACATTTAACGATTGCGTTAGCATAAACGACATTTGTTAATTTCCTGTTTTAGATGTGTGCGTTCCCTCAGAATTAACATTACCTTCGGCAAATGTTCATCCGTCGACCTACACAAATGATTGCAATCGTGGTAATACACGTACATGTATGCAAAAACCCTCTTCTCAAAAAACCTAAATAAATAACTTAAATATCTAGAGGAACAAAAGATACATCCTTTAATAATGTTTAGTGAAAAAAATCACAGGATGAACGATTAATGTAATGTCTGCGTAGAATTAGGGTCATGTCTACTGTCTCAAACTCATTGGAGAGGTTCAGGAACTGGATCATGTAATCCTATGGTAATCTGTTACTACGCATGCTTTCCGCTGATAACATCTCAGTGCATGCCACGACAGGGCTTTAGTAGCACATAATAATTTTGGGTTTATGATTTAAATTTTGGTCTATGCTATTGTACTCAAACCGTAAATTTTATTGTAACATTTGTTGTGTCTTTTTAATACTGAATATGTTCTTGTTGGGCTAAAATATGGGATATGACTATGGGCTATTGCTAATTTTGGTTCTTCATCCCCATGAAAAACTGAAATTTACCTTTTCTACACCTTCCACTATTCAGCTCTAATTCCCGCCCTATTGTAACCCCACCAAGTTTTGTGTATTGTATATTAAGGTGATTTCCCGAAGTAATGCGTTCGCACAAGAACCCTATTATTTTTTACAGTGGTATTCAGGCGAATGGGTCCCCAGCGCAAACAAGCCTGCTGCACCCGCACGTCGTCCCATGGCGGTCTGTTTTTATTTACATTCACGCTGTCGCATTCACACTCCGTTCGTAGATACACACGCTGAGAGCTAGACAGTTCTTCTCAAATCTTGTGTCAAATGAACTTAGACTCGTGTAAGTCGGCGTACGTAAGAGACTCTATATACGTACAATTAACAAAACACGCAACAACACTGGTCATATTTAGGACTACACGTACAGGTAGGACTTGATTTTTTTTAGAATGTTACAATTTTTCTACTACACAAATCTAATTTTACGCTGTACCCATTCCGTGAATTTTGGCTGGGAATCCAAGATTGTTCTACTGACATTGTTTGAGAAAGTTTTGATGCTTTTAAATTGACCGTCAATAAAATCTAAGTTGTTTTATGAATGATTTCTGCAATCTAGGACATGTATGTAATTTAAGCTTATAATCAAATAATCATGTTTCTGGAAGTTGGATCTGTTGCACTATTTCCATGGTTTGTACACGGGTCATGGTGAAATGCTCAATAAATGTCAACATGATGACGTTGTCCAGCATTTTAAGCCCAAAAATAGTGAAACAGTGTCCCACACGTATATAATCGGAAAAAGTTTGACGATCGCCAGTTTATTAATTTAATTTTTAAAAATTAAACAAAAACATAAATGCTATGGGGATTTAGGCAGAAACAAAGAATAATAGGCCTAATAATAAAAATAATAAAAATCTGGACAAAAACAAAACCTGTTCCAGCAGTAAGTCGAACAGCTAATAATACCTAGTTTTTATGTGGTTTTTTACCTACTGACATCTCAAAGCACTTATTATTTTTAAAACATGTTTTTGAAGTTTTTTTAATAATGAGACCTCTTTATGTAGCACCTTGTAAGGGTTTTTGAGGTGCTACGGCAATGTAGCGGCATATTCAGCAGCCACAGATAGAGACACCGGGGCAAAAGACTTCTCTGAGCAATCATCGTAACACGGGACCTACATACAGCTTTACACCCCATCTGATGGAAAGCAATGATGGTTATAAGTATCTTGCTTAAGGACACAAGTGTCAAGACCGGGACTCAATCCCACACCCTGATGATCAGAGCTAGAGTCCGCCTCGCTTGACCACTTAACCACATATAGTTTGGTAAGGAAAGGGTTAAAGGTGTACCCTAGGGAAGGCACTAAACAATAACCCTGGTAGCAGTTCGGACATAATCGAGTGGGGTCCTACCTTTATAGACGTCTTGGTTCCCGTATGTGTGAAGGGGATCTATCTAGCGCCGCCCTCATTATGCTAATGAGCATACTGGAGCATGTCCGAACCAAAACTTGGGTTATTACTTAGTACCTTCCCTTGGAAACACCATTAAATCTTTGTTATACCATATCATTGGCATGTATAATGAAGGCAGAGCAGAGAAGTGCCACAGAATGACGACATCTCTATTACCATCATGGGGTCTTGAGGCAACGCATGGCGAGGATCAATGTTGTTTCAGTTTGCAGTAACACCATGTGTACCAATCTACTATGCTGTATTTACTACTTTACTTACTAGATTTGTTCTTTGAAAACTTGTCTTGCTATTTATTCTACTGCTGAGGAGTTACTCAGTACATTTTGGAAGCGGGAGACTACTGTACTTAGTTCTGAAAGGAACTGTTCAGCTTAATAACTACTGCTTTTTTTCTTTTTTTTTACTCTCTCTCTGTTTTTTTTTAATTTTTTATGCGCCTCGGAATAAGTTTAGTCTTACATAGATGGCGCTTTACAAGTTTTAATTATTATTATTATTAAGTAAGAAATTGGCAGGGACTATTACTTTAGGTACTATTACTGTACTTTAGGTAGTGGTTAATAAGAAGGACAGTTCTTTCCAGAACTAAGTAGTCTCCCGAAATCTACTCCGCCTTAGTAGAATAAATAGCAAGACAAGTTATCTGAGAACAAATCTACAAAGCAGTGCTGTTACCGCAAACTGAATATACAATAATTAACATCTTACCCAAAAGTAATCTCCACCATACGCCTTCAACCTGTTGTGTCGATCCCGCACCTCTATATGAAGCTCCAGTTTGTCACACAAGGTGTAGTGCAGCGAAGGGTCCACTTGCTTGACTGTAAAAAAGGAATGCTTGGCATCTGTAGGATTTGAGGCATTAACAGTGTCCAAGGTCTTGGTGGCTGTTTGGGATGTAGTCAAGTTCGTCTGTTGTGACGTAACGGTCTGGTGAGTAACGGCTTGGGTGATATCGGCCGTTTGTGACCCAGCAATCTCATTGTAGATATTGACCCCTGCAAACCGTGCAGGAGGTATTTGTACTTGCTGAGATTGGACCTGTGATCAAAACGGAGTATCAACGCTCAAACAGTAACATAAAATCAATCAATCAATCGATCATCAGACATTTGTGGAGCACCATCATACAAGTTGCATATTCCGAGGCGCCTTAGCAAAGTGAAAAAAAAATCAAAGACAAAAGAGTTCCCAGAATGTCATGTGGAGATGACAAATACATCACAAAGATTATGCGAATCTCAAAAAAGTTTACACGGATTCAAGGTATTCGCTTTTACTTTGTTTAAGATTAATAAAAAACAATTTGGAAGGACGATTATTATTAAAGATGCTGGGACTGACTTTTGGCTAACTTTACCTGAAAGTTTTGACGAAATTTCAATAGCTACTTTTATAGATTCAAGAAAGTTCCAGCTTTCAATTTAAAAAGTGCACCAAAAAAAACGTCAGTGATAGTGGTAATTTATAAAAAAAACTAAATTGAATTATTGTCAGAATCACAAAATTATCTCCTGGCTATCCGCCAGGACTTACAAATAATTATTTTGCAAGTTACATGTACTGTTTGTATGCACACATGTATGCACTTAGTTTTGTATGCTTTTTTTTTTTATACAGCATCATCTGCCAAACTTGTTCAGAGAAACTATTTTGTTAAAAAAATGTAGTTTTATCATAAATTGGGCCACGCTGCTTTAACTCTTTGCCTGCTGAACCAGATAACAAAGATTCTTGGTGAAATTGTTATTTTTATTTATTCTCCTGCGGATGCGACAAGAATTGATAGTTTACAGAAAAGTTTACAGATTTTTCAACAGTGCAACGCTTTTTAACACAAAGGGCCTTTATGAAATGGAATAAAAGAGCAGTTATCCACAAACAGATGTTTAAAACCTTTCAGGGCTTGTGGCCATGGCTAAGACCTCGTCTTCGGCTCGATCGTGCATCGCACGGCCACAGCCCTGCCAGCTCTAGACAGCCCTTCGAGACCTCATCCCAATCTTTTATTCCCTTAACATTCATTTTGAAACCTTAAAGGACTTTTCCGGAAGCAGGAAAATTCTGAGCAAAACGTATAAAATGTAATAAGTCCTCACCTCAACATCTTGCTGCCAGTAGAATAACAAATTGGCCCCACCAATAAGCACAACTGATAGTGTTAGAAACCATACAAGCTTGCTGCACTTTACTAAGTCTGTAACAGGTTGCAACCTTGAACCCAAATCATTCTGTCTGCCTTTTTTTGGAGACGGTCCCGTTGACGAACTATCTGTGAAACACAAGGAGAAATAAGTAAACCAGTACATTTTGTTGTAAGCTGCCAAATAATTGTGTTTTAAAACGAAACTTCTGAATATCACAAGTTTGATCCAAGAGAAGTTCATGTGTATGTTGGGTGCATTTCAACGATACTGGAAACATAGCCCAGGGGCATCAAAATGTTTTCAACTGAAGACAGCTCTGAAGTTTCACTTACTCAATATGCATTGTAGAAGTGTAAAGAAGAAATAATGTTGTCCTATGACTACTCATTTTCGTGCAGTTTTTAGTAAGGAGAATCTGCAGTCCGCGTCCAGATGCCTTATTCTGTTTTCCCATGTGCATGATGTATGGCACAGCAAACCGAGCTTCTTTCAGACGGTGACTGCTCTATGTTCCGACACCCTTATGTTCAGATAATTCCTCTTGGTCTATGAATGTATGCTAGAGGGTTGGGGTTAGGGGTGGGGTTGTGGTCAAGGTTAACTAACATTGAGGCCGTTCAGACACAGTACTAAAGTTGGTTTTAAGGCAGTTTTAACTTATTCGGGTTTTAACTTTGTGTGTCTGAACGCTCTTAAAACTTAACCGAATCGGGTTGAACCCGAATGAGTTAAATCGGTCGGCAAGGGTGGTTTAACTTTAGTACGCTGTCTGAACATGGCCACAAAGGGCTCACTGCAGTGCACTGCATGTAGCTGATCATGTGCTTCAAAATTGTGAAATCAAACTTTTGAGTCAAAGACGATTTCATTGTGTCAAACAGCATGCGCATAGGACAACAAAAGTTGGGAAATTGACATTGAAATGTGGAAACTTCCCATCAATTGTATGCATTCTGGAATAGTAGGCCATAAGTACGGCTATTGTGTTGGCCATCACGCTTGATTGCTTAAATATCAACTGATGTATGCCTAGAATCATTTCTGAGGGAATTATGACAGCTCACAATTTTCTGGGTGATTGATACTGCCATTACTCCTGGGGACCCATTCGCCTGAAAACCACATGTAATAGGGTTCTTGTGCAACTCGATATGGTGCATGGTTAAGCCCCCCTATCACAACTTCATTGTGAGCTTGGAATCTCAGAAAACCTTTAGAGGATTTTAGGGGGGGGGGTTACTTTTGTGCAAGAGGAGAATAGTGTTAAAGAAAGGGAACATCGTGGGAGGGGGAGGGGGAGGGGGTACCCTCCCCATCATATCAGGCATAATTGGCCTACTGTTAAGTATTACTCCGTTGCTAGAATTTGAGAAGTTTTAACTTAATCATAAGGGCCAAGTATGACGATGCCATGCCATAAAAAAATAAAAAATAAAATAAAAACAAGCTGTAGATGAAGAGTCCAAGGCCCGACTCTTCAAGGAGGTAAAGAAGGCAATTGTTTGCCTTCAAGCCCCGGGTATTGCCTTGGTGCCCCTTGAAATGTTCTGGCACTAGAAATTTACAATTTTCTCAAAGAAGTCAGGTACACTTTACAGCCTAGACAAAAAAGAAAACGCCTTGGTGCACTTGCTCTTTAACACGTTGACTGCCGCCTACGAGTATATTCGTAGTAACAGGTGTAACGGAATCTGCCACTACGAGTATACTCGTAGAGAATGAAAGGCTTTTGTATTGATAATTGAACACACTGGCATCACTGAGAACGCAACAGATACGCTTTTGGCAGTGGTGAGGACATCATCCTGAGAATTTGTATTACAACATGTAGACACAAAAAAAGTGTAACCTACTGTAACTTGGTATGTGCGCATGCGCACCACACTCGGCAAATGGGAGCGCCCTACGAATCTATGACCGGCAGTTAACATGTTAAAAAAAATAAAGCGTCATCAGAGCTAGAGTTCAACTGCAGCAGCAGGGCTGGAAATACATGAAGAAGGCCATGCAACTTGCAAGTCATGGCCTCTGTTGCCCCTTGTCTTGGCTTTGGTGCCCCATCAAAAGTTTCACAGACTTTATTTAAGATTTTCCAATGACAGTTCCCTTTGCAAAAGTAGAAGATGAAATTCCAGGCCTGTGATTGCCACTGTTTCTCGCATTAATTTAGTTATACTAAAGTGTCAAAAAGATACCTTATTTTGGTCAATAACAAAAAAATATTAAAACATAATAATAATAATTAGGTCACAAGTGAAAAGACGAGTAGGACTTCTTTCCCCACACGCACCCAATACACTGCACTCAACAGCGCTAATAATAAAAATGTTTAAAAGTTATACATATTCATCATTCACAGAGCACAAATGAAATTTGCAACCCATACTCTCCAGTCCAGGACAGCAGCAATGCTTGTGCAGGAGTTTACAACAATGCAAGAATAGATGCAAGATGTCATTACACTTATGGAAGGTTGTCGACTTATTGAGTAACAATACTAATTGCTGAGTTTACCACCTAGTACTAGCACTAGCAGCAGACTAGCACAGTACTACATCATGTACCTCAATGCACTACAGTCTACAGACGTAGACTACAATACAAACTTAAAGAGATTGCACAAAAACTCCTTACCAAGTAACGGCATCGCAAGGCATAGCATAGAATGATTTATAGATCACCGTTTAACTTCGTCGATGTGTTCCGATCATCTGGCTACATATCAAGAGTATTCTACAACACTGTATACATTTGTAGCTCGAACACCACCGTACTGTCTTCTCTCTATTCTATCTCCACACCCATGCTCCATCCATTGCACAGAAAGACAGACTGACTTACATAATGCAATTTACGTTACCGTTACACTTTCACCCGGCCGATCATCGGACATGACACACACACACATGCCATACGTACGATGACTGAATGGGTTAATAATAGTGAGAAACGGACAATAGAGGGCAGTAAACCCGGACTTTCACTTTCTACTAAAAAACGTTCGTGTAGTTTTCACCTTGAAATTCAAGATACCACACTTAATGAACATTCCATGAGCCGTTTACAAATATTGGGCGTTGAGGTTTAGCCGTATAAAACGTCATTTCTATAACTTAATTTTCGGGAAATAATCACTGGACTCGATCTGTTACACAAAATTGTCCAAACTGCGGCCAGCCTTGCCGGGCTTGCATGCACGCCTAGTGGCATCTTTTGCGTACGCTCTCGTGGAACGCGCATTAAACAATCGCGTTTATCAGTAGCACATTAATCTATAGGCCTTAGGCCTATGCGTCATCAGCGCCCGCGCAAAACACGCACCGACGCGTACTTTGGCCGGGAAGTGTGTGACGAACGAATTTTTTGATACGAAGAATAATTCCTCCTACTTTTATCGCCTTTGGAGAAAGGTCAATAAAAAGAGGAGAAACAGCAAACGACTAACGTGAGAAAAGGTAGGCCTATCTAGTGGTTGATTTAACAATTTTTCCAAGTCTGTCGGTGAAATGTTTACCCTTAAAAACACACATTTTCTATTATCATCTACCCGCTTGCGTTTTCGCGGATTTTACCCATGGTTTGGGGATGGTCGGGTGCTGTCACAATTATGGTATCCAGCCGTTGATTTCCATAGGTGCTGCCGGTCTACAGGTATTATGCATTGATCTAAAATAATAGAGATCAATGGTATTATAGTCTGAGGTGCACCCACAGACTTTCTGTTTTGCAGTTAAAAATGAACCGGTTAATTTATTTAATATTTTAAATACAGCTTCATGTTGTCAGTATAGTCCGGAAATTGCCTTCGAAACAGGCTTTTAAAGCAATAAATTTTTCGTAAATAATTTTCTCCCCTAACTTGTGAAAAAAATGCTCCAGATTTTACAAATCAATCGAAATTTTTAGGGCTAAGAATTTTGAAATATCTATGAACTCCACTTAGTTGTTAGCAACACAATGCACATTATTGCCTCGTTTATATAGACACCAACACAATTTCACAAGAAGACGATACATTTCTGGAACAAAGGATAAACAATTGAATCACCACTTCTTTCCGGCTATGTTTTGAGAAACAGAGGATACAAAAAGGTCGATTGTTTTGCCTTTTAGCTGGGTTTGAGGACCAAGGGATAAAAATATATATATAATAATATACCTATTCCCTTTACAGAGGATTTAATAACCTGCTCACTCTGCAAGTTCCTCTTACCTAGTTTAAACTATTTTTACTGATTACTTTTATTCTATAACTACTTTGATCTTGCCTCCTATTGTTAGTTGCATTTTCTT
>CM021531.1:17272644-17287940 GCA_010994315.2 Pisaster ochraceus
CCCCTCCTTTATAACATCACGGAACAAAAATGTTTACTTGAACTTTGACCTACTCTTTAAAACAGTAAGGGAATTCATTGACAGAATCATGTCATAGTGAAACAAATTCAACTGGCCAAGAGTAGAGCTAATTTTAAACAATTTGTTTTGAATTGTTGATAGTAATTGTACGAGTTTGCCCAATTTGTCATTACATTACATCACTTGTTCCATGATGGAGCCTTATAACAATGAAACAGACCTGTATTTTCTAAAATTTTATTTTAATTGTATTGTATTGTATAGTTTGAAAAAGTTTGACATCGTTCTAGTTGCTATGGGTCAATTTGGTGTTTGGACATTGCCTGGTCACTGCCATTCGTTGTTTCACTCTTTCGGTGTTTCACTCCAACCACATCATCATTACACTCTCTATCATTATCATCATCAACATTATCATTATTCGTTCCTGACACAAGGAGCTATTGCGTAAAGCAGAGTTCATAATTCTGGGTGTAAATCGGGCTTAATGAATCAGTAAAACTTTGTAATTTCCCCTCAAAATCGTCAGCATGACATCACACTTGCTCACGATCTGTCCTTTTGAGTTCTTCAAACAAAGAGGAATTTATAGCGTCTACTATTTGTACAGGTTTGTAACCGCAAATCTGACTATTGTCCCGGGGCGGAATTAAGCCAAGGCAAAGTCAAACTTGTGAGGTACCATTTAATAATAATTATTATTATTAAAATAAATAGAACTTATACAGCACCTTACAACATAAAGCATAACCCACAAAGCGCTTAACAAGAAAGGAAATATCAACGGAATAAATTTTTTTTATAAAGGACTAATATCACCAGAAAGGGGTTTTATACTTTGGTAGTTACTCCACAAGTTTATGACCATACAAAATTACTTGGTAAAGAGCACTGGAGAGCTGTTGGTACTATAAAAAAAATTGTTAGAAACGACCTTTTTTAGAGTAATGTAGTTTTAGAGAAAGAGGTAAATTTTCATCCAACAATTTGAATCTGAGAAAGGCTTCAGGCATGTAGCCATTCTCAGGCATCTGAAAGCATACAATTCTATGCATGGGTGTTTTTGTCAGTTCCATTCATCATTTTCTTGCAACTTCGATACAGCCCAATTTTTTTACAGGTTATACTGTGTACAGCGTAATAGCAAATATACGACAATGACAAACACATTTTAGAAAAAGGAACAAAGCCACAGGGCTGAGCTATAAACCAGCATTACAAATTGGCACATTCAACTAAACAAGTAAGTTTTGAAAGCCAAATGAGGGAAAACAGGGCAGACTGTTATGAGGTAATTTTCTTTTCCAGACTCTGACTGACGGTGCACTGAGCAAATGGTCTGTCCCCACTGCATGCTTTAAGTGTGACTCACAAGGCAGTAACGTCATTTGCAGCCAGTGGTTCGATATCACAAAGAGCTAAAGTTGATCTGATCTGTGTAGCAACCTTAATTGCTAAGCAAAGTCACAATACAAATCACTACGGTGATATTGACAATTCATTTTTAAAGATGAACCTTGCTGTGCTTTGTGAAATCTATAGCCCATCGCAGTCAGTGAGCTCAGTTGATGGAGCCATTTCATTTAGAGCCTTGAATTGTTACCATACCACTCAGTATTGCTACCAATGTTTGAGTGTCACACAGGACCACCCCTGGAAGTTTCTACCCTCGTACGGCCAGGTTATGGGGGGGGGGGTGTCAATCTCCATTTCAGTAGCTGTTCAAACAAAAGTAAGTACTGTACCGCTGCTTTGTCTGAACACCCTGCTACAAACAGCATGTAAACCCATAAAACCTTTACAAAGCAGAATATGGGGCACATTTTTTCAGTTATTGTCCCTTTCCTTGAGATTCTTGTTTTCTCTCCTTGGGGTAGGCCTATGCACTCAAATAATTAATGCAGAATATTTTCGTCCCCATTGCGAGGTTAAACATTCTTACAAAAAATGCTTTTGTTTTGGGGTGTTTTTTTTATTTATGTTACACGTGGTTTGAAAACTAATGCGGGAAAACGGCCGGGGAGACGGTGACTGCGCATGAGCAGCACGTTTGGAGCGCAATAAAGTGCCAACCGTATTTGGCAATGTTCTGAGGGCGCGCCCAGGCAAACACCCAAGAAAACACAGGTCGACAGCTGGACGTCATGTCAGATGTGTTCTGAAACCCGAAGCAACTGCCGTTCTCGTCCGAACACTTTGTCTCCCAAAACCACTGGTTACCAACGACAACCTGCTCGTTGTTTAAGGTGGTTGCACTGTTCATTTCTACCCACTCACTCTTTGCAGGGCACGCTCTCAGAGTCTCCTCTGAATCGGTAGATTTCTGTCAACAATATAATAATATTGATATCATCTTCAATAACGGGACTGTTACTACTATCAATTTATATTTATGGTAGTGAACATAAGGATGCCTCATAAGTAAACAGTCACTGTAGCTCGCAAGCCTGAGGAAACCTGTAAGCAAGGGTGTTTGCTATGTGAACCAGAAACACCGAGATTGACCCCTACCCTTCCACGTTAAGTGCTGTGGATTTATTTACGTGCAAAACCAATCCTAGTACACGGGACCTACGGCTTAATATCCCATCCAAATGAAAAAGCAACTATAGTAAAGAATCTTGCTCGAGGACACAAGTGCCATGAGCGGGACTCGAACCCACATTCTGCCGATCAGAAAAACCAGGGCTTGAGTCCGGTGTTCTTAACCACTCGGCCACGACACGTGTCATTAGGAGTCAGACTGGCAAACTTTGTGAGAAATTTGTTATTTTGTTTCCTTTATGCATCGACTGGGTTAAGTGTTAATCCACCGGTCTAAAATCAGTCTCCTCCTCCCAGAACATAACATGCATTTTGTTGGCCCAACAGCTGCCCAATTTGTAGTCCCTTTTCCCAATTGTAAAAGTTGGTTAGCCTTAAGTGGCCTGAGACTACTACCATTGCCCAACACCAAACAAAGTGCATACAAAATTTCAATTATCATCTAGTCATCTGTTTATGAGAGGAACATGTGTAAGATTCAAACCTACGACGGTCTTACCTTATAAAATGGAACATCGTAAGAGCGTTTTTCTCTCGACGGATGCAACATACCGATCGCTGGCACATGGGAAGGTTTTGTCGACGAAAATGAGATACGGTGTTTGTTTGCGCCCTCCGGCATATCGAGGATGTCGTAGTGAGTTGGCACGTCTGGCGGCAGAGGGCGCAATTTGGCCGGTAGTTTAAGGTTGTCGAGAAAGAGCTGAACAGGATCGGGTTCGTTGACTGGATGAGTCTGAAAAGGTAATGGATTGATAATACAACATTGATGTTATAAGTAGGTTTTTAAACTTTAGCAAGGTTTTCTTCTGAAGACCAACAGAGCATAGTGATCGAAACTTCAAGTTGTTCCGACACCGACACCCGGCTCACCCGGCTCTATTAGTTCAGAACCACCACACCTAAAGAGTGTTCTTGTACATCATGGTATTACCGCAAACCAGTCACCAAAATGCTTTTGCAGACATGATATCAGTGGCGAATCCAGACCAGGCAAAGACATAATAAAGGCGGATATTGTATATCGAACCATCCATTTGTCTATTGTTCGATCTCCTAGGGGGCCGGGGGTGGGGTGGGCAAGAGGGTTAGAGTTGGGAAAGGGTTCTGAGCGGGGGTGGGGGCTATTAATCAAGGTGTAGTAGTACATTAATAATAACGGAGTGTCACAGTGGCGTGAACCCGTGCTGAACAGTGAGGTGAAGATTCTAAAATTTCTGTATCCGTGTGTCAATGGATTTTTTTCCCCAGTGTGTGTGTGTGTTCCGTATACGGAAGACACACACACACTGGGGAAAAAATCCCTTGGGCTGAAGGAAGTTGATTCAAAAGAGGGCGCTTTCAGATGAAATTTCTAGTACACAATTCGCTGTCTGGGGGAGGGGGCGGGGGGACATACAGAATCTCCTGCCACACCGGTCCAGTGTAACTAAAGTACAACCACGCTTATCTTTTGCGTTTACTGTCAAGGTGGATAAGGTGTGGAAAGGGCAGGTACTCACAACATTGCACAGCGAGCTATTAAACTGCAACGGCTTTGTGACCGGGGACCGCTGCAGGGCCTGCCTTTTTTATGACATTGCCCACAGCTCCTTATTTTCATTCTGAGCCTCTCTTAAATATTGTGTCGAACACAACTTACTTGAATGTTTTATAGTTTTTTAATTTGAGCTTACCTGTTTGTTATGCTCCAGGATTTCGTCATAGTAATCTGAAGATGTGTACATTGCGCCAACTAGTGCAGCTGTAAACATAAACAAAAATATCTATAAATGCAAAAAATAGTTAATTGCCTGACGTTTCGACCATAGCAGAGTCTTTCTCAAAAATGACAACGCAACACATATAAACAGGTAGTAACAGAAACTGTAACAGAAGCAGTCAAATAGAAATACATGCATCACTAAATCTTAACAAATGTATTTGTTTGAGTTGTGGTTGCTGTTCATAATACTACTATGCCTAACATTTTTACACGAACATAGATAAACACTTGTTTACAGTGCAAGACGCAACCCGTGTTGGCAGTTGTGTCAACGAAACAGAGAGAGAGAGAGAGAAGAAGGGTGATAATTTCAAACTGGCGAGGAAAAAATGAGAATTTTTGTGTCACAAAGATAAACATCTTCAAGAATGCTTTGATGCGTTTCTCTAAACATGGGACTATTTTTCTTTTCAGACTTTTGGTTAAAGAAAATAATGAAGGAAAAACCGGAAAAAACCAAGCAACCGCTTGTTGCTTTCAGATGCATGAGAAAGGCTTCATGCCTGAAGCACTTTTCAGATTCAAATTTTCGGTTGATAAAAAAAACTCTCTCTCTCTGTTATTACTTCAAAGTGGGTCGTGTCCGACAACGTATTATAATAGGGCCTATCAACAGCTCTCCAGTGCTCTTTACCAAATAAATTGCATGGCCTTTTTTTTTAAAGTAATTACCAATGGTAGGCTATACCCTGTCTTAAAACAAGGCAGTATTGGATGGACTCTGATCTTTTCGGACTGGAGATTACTGAGATGAACGGTGATAGAAAATCCACTTTTCAATGTGTTGATACAAGGTGTACATGTATTTATCTTTGGGCAATATGAGCTGGGAGGAGTTGCAGACTTATAAGAACAAAATACGTGGATGTTTGAGATAGCACTAAGATTATATACACCTGTTGTGTGTGCATTGTATCTGAAAAGGAAAGACTTAAAAAACAAAAACAGATGAAGAATTCTGAAGTTTAGGAGATTGGTTCAATGAGCGCGGGGGCGAGAAACTGAAGGCCGGAACTTGAAGTGTGTGAAGTGTGTTCCTATTGAGGAAGGCGCAGTGAGAGTCCGGTAATCTCCTGAAAATGCTCATAGCATACTGATTCAAACATCTGTTTATCTTTTAAAGATATTTAAAGTTGTCATAATAGAATTGGTAGAGCTGACAAAAATAGTCGCAGAATAGTGCTTATGTTCTGTGTGATCAACCATAATACATGCAATAACAAACCTGTGAAACTTTGGGCTGAATCCGGCGTTGCGTGAGTCGGAAGAAAAACTATGCCTTTATTTTGGTTGTTTAAACAACCGAAATAATCAATTGCATTTATTTTTTTGCTTGTTTACTTTTTTTCAGGTACAGTTTTCTTTTTTTTCGAATAAGACTTCTTTTCAAAGGGAAATATTTCACAGAAGTAAAAAATGGTTCCAGAATGAACTTCATGTTCAGTAAGCTTTCAGACAAAAATCAAACAAAGATGTTTTTTTATTCTTACCGATCCTCTATAGTTTTAACAAAACTATAAACTTCATTCCATGGTGCCACGGTCGAGCTTTAAGTCTCAGTACAAATTATCCATATTCCAGAGTTTGCACACAAAATATGGATTTTACAAAATTGTGATGAAAACGTATGGTTTGATCTCCGATGATATTAATTTTACCGACCTAAAATTGCCGGCAAGATATTTTTGAACAAAACAAATTTACAACTTGGAGTTAGATTAATAAGATGACCCCCCACAGTGAAACAAATAAACAAATAAACAACATAATAGAAAACAGTCTGTTGGGATAAACATTGGTTGAGGACACCAGCGACGTTGAATTCACAAACAGTCTCCTAATGCATATACGATATTCTAAAATAACAACTTAGAGTTGAAAACAATACACTTCTTCTGTACGGCGAGTCTTCAACCAATCTTAACAATTATTGAAACTCACGACACGTACACCGTTGAGTGTCATCTATGCCAGCTTCTACCGAGTTGCAATAACATCACAAAGGGTGTGACGCAGTGCTACACAAGATGTGTGGAATAGGTTCCGTCATGAATGCCAAAGATTTGCAGTTTTATGCAAATCGTCTACCCCCCTGTTCTCTGTGGCTATTTTGTAACTGTTTTTATTCGGAGTAATAAGACATTATGTTAGGCAATCTCACTCACTCAAAGTACCAAAATAAATGTGTAATAATTTGGCTTTGAAAACATTGACTGGGCCTAGATAGCTTAGTTGGTAGAGCGCGCTAATCCGGAAGCCATTGTTTCGAATCTCGCTCTATGGTCAATTTTTCTTTTTTAAACCCTGATGTTTTTTAAACATTTACCAAGTCAGTTTTCCCTTGCTGTTTATTACTTGAAAATCAATTGTATTCTACAAAGTAAAAATATTTGTGCTTGTAGAGAGTGTGTTTTAAATTCCCCTTTTTCGTACAGTTGTCGCCGAGGGATTCGCAAAGAAGACGAAAGGATAATACATCCGTCGAAACCCAAACCACTCTGCTAGTTTCTTTAAAATAAAATAAAACTAACACCATATCAATAACTGCAAACAACCGTTGTAAGAGTATTAACGAAAATAGAAGTTGTTACTACCCCCGCCCTTCCTGCTGATATTTTACGGTTTTGATAACATGCCATTTTGTTAACAAAGAACATTTGATGTTTTTTTTTTTTTAGATAGTTACACCATTGTGACAAGAGAAAAGGATGTCTTTCTCGGCATTGCCCACAACGCTGCTGTTATTAGTGTTTTGTTATTCAACTTGAGCACCCCCCCCTTTTCCAGCAGAAATTTACTCAGACCACTCTATAAAGTCTTTTTCTGTGAGCAGTCAAACTCTTGGTGATTATACTGTTGGCTTACAGGACAAACTTAGTGTTTACGCGGCTGCTAAGATATTGTACCACTGCTTTCAGTAAACAGCGCAGTCCTTTTCCTAAACACAGAACTGTTGCATTTGCTATTTTGATTACAGCAACCTTTGGGAATCACTGCTAATAAAACTACCTTGCAGTTACCAGTCAATAATGTCAGTCGGTCCTGCAACTGGAATTTGAACTATTTTCCACACTCTAAACCTAATTACAGACTCTCTATAATTATTATCAAATGAACTAATATTTTGTTGATGACACTTCTGACTCTAAATCTGGCGGCCTGCACGGGGAGTGGATGGTTGTAAACTTCATTTGCTCGCCACTGGCGCCGTTGTCTAATCCCTCGTCTGGTACATGTTGAGGTTCAAAGATATACTTCAATGTATACTTTTGATTAAAAAAAGCTATTTAACTACAATTTTATGAAGTGTACGGCGTGTAACAATAAACACAGAAACACGGAAAAAAGATTGTTTCACACAAAATTGTTGTCTCTTTTTGTGCGGTGTTGATGCTGTTCTTTTTGTTGAGTATGTTTTCATTTTCGCTCAATTTGAAAGTGATATTTGAATTGTTCTTCCCCTCTCCCTTTTTCCCCTTTTTTGATTGCCATTTCTTCAAACATACAGAGTTTTTAAGAATCAAGCTGACTGCAACTGTGCGCATCTGTCATATACTATAACATTTATATTTACTTGATTAGTTAATTAATATTTTATTATTTATTGTATTTAATTCCCTTTTTACATAAGTGTTTCAAACTGTCATCTTAAATTAAAGTTTGGGGTATACTGTGCATCAACATTTTAAAACTATTTAAATGCTTTGTTTTGTTAGTCATGCAATAATTACTTGATTCTCAAGTGCTTTTCTTCTTTTAATTTAAGTTTGTAGTTTCAGTTTTCTGTGAGCCGTCTCAACAATTTGTCTAAGATTCTGTGTCTATAAATGTTCTTCTTTTACTTACAATAAATAATTGTTCGCAATGGAATTTAGTGTTTGGTCTATGTTCAATTATCTCAGCGTTATTTCATGAACATTGGTCATTTTACCGCTTCAGCGTGTTTTTTTTTATTGTCTCACTTCGAAGTCCAATGAAAACGCAACTTTTGACAACACCGATCTTAGCCATTATCCATTCTAAATAGCTCTTGCCTTATGGCTGATGACGTCATAGAATGTCATTTTTTTAAATGTTCAAACTGATGCCTACACATACTAAAACTATACATGGCGTGACGTCATTGAAAGAAATGCTAAAAAATAGGCCTAAAGCACTTACGCAGAATCTTGAGAACAGACTTGTCATAATTTACCCTATACTTCTTCAAAAACGCGGTTTTTCCCCCTAAATAAAGCTGATTTCGTCAACCTACAGAACTGTCGTTATTTTTCACAAGACTAGACAGTTTTCATGGTGGAAAAACAATAACATAAGAAATTTGCAGTGACACAATGTAGTTAGATCTCTTATTTTAGTGCGGTTCCCGTTTTGTGTTCTGAAACTTTGTGAAAATGCTAAAAGGTAACACATTTACGATTTTGACAGTTTTGTCACTTCGTCAAAACGGAGTTGCGACATTTTCATACACTGCATAATATTGCTCATAAATTGTGTTTTATCATCTTCGACAGAATGACCGTGGGAAGGGAGTGAGGGGGGCGTTAAAGTTCACTAGGAATTAACGAAAAAAGGAATACACAGCTCCCTTGCCGGCGGTTCTTTTGTTATTAGATGAGTGGCGCGACAATGAAAGTCCATTGTCAAAATGTCAAATAGTCTTAGTTGTTTATGAATTATACCTTTGCTTACGCATTTTATTTCTGCCTTAAGCACAACTCCTTGTGAACCGATAAACGGCTATATGAAATTCGTCCCTGATGGGACTTGAAGGTCTTGCCTCGCTGTCTTGTAATAGAGCAATGATACATTACTGCGAAATGCACTTTACAATATTAGTTGTTACCATCTTTATATCGAAAACAACATGATTTTAACTTACCGTAGATCAATCTATTTGTTTCTAAGTTTGACTTTCAAGGATGGAACAAAATAACTGCTGTTCTTGGATACATGCACTCTGTAATTTAGCAAGCTGCTTTGAATCTCTGACCGAATTTCAAGTCATCCATTATACACTACGCCCGATATGTGGCAGAGGGTGCCCCCCACAACAAAAATTATAATAATTATACAAATTATTAAAAAATACCAATAAATAAAATAAATAAAAATAAAATAAAAAATAAAAATAAAATAAAAATAATTTAAAAAAATAAAAATTTAAAAAATAATAAAATTAAATAAATAAAACAAATAAAATAAATTGATAAGATTTTAAAATGTCGTAATAAAAACACAAATAAATAGATAGGTAAATAAATAGAATAAATACAATAAATAAAACAAATAAAATAAGTACAATAATTTAATAAGATTTTAAAATGTGGTAATAAATAACTAAATATATAAATAAATAGTATAAATAAATAAATAACCTTACATAAATAAATAAGTAAATAATAATTAAATAATAACAATTTAATGTGCTATACTTTAACACACTATTTTCCTCTTGTACGCCCAAACCCTTTAAAGAATTCATAAGATTCCCAATAGAGAGGGGGTGTACACCTTGCCACATATGGAGTCCCAGATGCTCCATGAAGTTTTTTGTTCTTATACATGACCCATTGTAACAGTCAGGGCACACTCACCTGTAAATGAAAAGACAGCCAAAACTTGCAGTAGCAGTACCGTTTTGAGCAGAATTGGAGACATTATGTTCTGTACAAGTAAGGCAACCGAACTCGCCAGCATTCCGGGCACTCAGCTGAAAAACCTCTCTCGAAATCTACCAACAAATGTTGGCTGTGGTTGTCTTGGTGAACCGCCAAGAAAACTTGTTGCCTTCTCAGCAGGTTCGGTGTGCTTCACCGAATAAAAGAGTTGACTTTGTCAAGCTTTATAAAGAGACTTCGAGGACGAGCCTCATGCGCAGATATATTGCGCAATCGGAAGCAACGATAAATAAGAGTCAATTATACTAACAGTGAGTAGGAGTTTTGTTCAGGAAGTCATGTGGGACCTCTTTCACTTCAAGAGGTCTTTCTCTAATTTCTCACCTGTCACGTGGGGATAAAGAACACGTGGTTTTTTTTCTTCTTCTTCTTCTTGTGCATCTTCCTAAGGTCTACACCCACAAGCACGTGCCTCATTTTCTCGAGAGTGTTTTCAAGCCGATTCCACATAATTGTATTTTTAGCGTTCAATACAACTTGTTCACCAATCACTTCCTTTTGTAAATAAGTAATTCATGTAAACTACACCGCCATCATACTAAGTCTTCAAGAGTGTCTGACAATTTGTAGCTGCTGTAACGCATTTTCAGCTCCATAAATGCCGCGATGTTTTATCCAGACTTTTGGCGTTACAAAATGACCTGAAATTTAAATGAATTTAAAATCCTAGGCTTATTGTACAAATTGTATGTATTTATTTAAATATGTTTTGATGCCTTACAGGCATTCTGTTACCGTTATTCAAGGTGGGGAAAAAACTTACGTCAAGTGTTACATTTTGAAACAATTATGCATCAAAGACTGCCTTTAAAACTTTGATAAATGCGATATCCTGTATGGATTAAAACGATCAACGAATACGTACATTTAAACTGAATTTGTATTTGTTCAGTTCTGTTTTAATTTACTTGACAACGACAAGTACTCACAAGGTTAAATGCAGATTATACTATTGGTAATTGTCAAAGACCAGTATCCTCACTTGGTTTATCCCAGCATATGCATCAAGTAACAAACCTGTGAAAATGAATGCTCAATCGGTTCATCGAAGTTGCAAGAAAATGATGAAAGAAAAAACAATCCTTCGAATTGTGTGTTTTCGGATGTCTGAGAAAGGTTTCATGCCGGAAGCCTTTCTCATAATATTTTTTTCTTCTTTTGGTGGAAAGTCACCTCTTTCTCTAAAACTACATAACTTCAAAGAATGTGGTATCTAGCACAATGTTTTATAAAATCAGCAGCTCTCCGATGCTCTTTGCCAAACAAGTTTAATATTCATTAACTTGTAGAGTAATTACCAAAAGTACTCCTTGCCTTTACAACAAATACTTTCGTTTATGTCATAAAAAAATCATACACTACTTAAATTGTTAGACTGTTTCGTTTGGGTGAGAGTGAAGCAACACAATCGCTGTTTGATAAAGGCTGAGAGCCTACGTGACGTTTCTCCCTCCATGCTGTTCATTTAATATCAAAATCAGCTCCTAATATCTTTTTGGGGGCGACTGATATTTTGATATGGGTTGTTTTTCCGAGAAGAAAAGGATTAAAGAGAAGGTATAATGGTGGTGTCACTTTCTCATCACGAAGCCAGACGTTAGTTTCATGACCAAAATTGATCGTGGAAAGTGGAACCAAAGAGCGGTGAGATGCAATTGAATAGGACATTTGTCGTTTATTCTGTCAGGGCCAATCCTTCGTAACTTGTTGTGAGGTACACAGAACCCTGATAGTCTCATTAAGCAATTGGTTAACCGATGAGAGAATCTGCACAAACTGTCAGCTTGACTTTACCGATGATGCATTACCACTTGTTGACCTATAGCTGGAAACGGTTTCAAATTCAGTTCATCGGCAAGCGGAATTAAAGCATTAACACTTGTCTTCTGCTTCTTCTTTCCACAAATATTTTCAAAATGTTATTTTAACTTGCTCATACACGGTAAGCCCACTCAACCAAAGCTGTTTGTCAAGGGACCGTGCTGCTTAAAGTCACCTCAAAATAATAAAACAAATACACAGAGTAAAAAAAGATAAAACTATGGTGGCGTTAAGGAACATCGAACATATATTTACGCAAATATTTACGTAAAATATGATTCATGTATTTACGATTTGTGCCCCAAATTGTAAATATACTCGTAACTATGCACGTAATTATTTACGATTGCGGCCGTGTCGCGATTATTACTGTAAATATTTACGTGAATATTGACGATTTGTTCCCCATTATCAAATATTTACGTAAATAAATAAGTTTGACGCCCTTTTAAAGTCACGATATAAACCAATTGTATGGCAAACACAATCACTGACAAGTCGGAAATAGTTAAATCTAATAAAAAGATATGTCAGTTATAGTAACTACTCTGAAATATTCACTTAACACGGAGGAAACAAATTGAAGTTAAGAGTAGTTGGAAATACAAAATATATAAATTAATTATTTAAAGTATAGAACAATATACTGTAATTAGTCAAATGAGATCAGAATGAACGTTTAAGCACTGGGAAACTCCAGTCGACATTGTAATAATGCGGGCACTTCTGCTTTGTTAATTCAATCCAAGCGTCGACTCAGAGCTATAAGGTCATTAGTTGTAATTTCGTATTCGTTATTATCAAAAGGTCATTAAATGAAAAAATGCGTATAATTTTTTTTAACTAACTCAAAATCAACAAATGCATGTTTTACTTAGAAAAGGAATGTTTCTTTTTGCCAAAGAAATACTTTTAAGAGCAGTTTTGATCCATCAACCCCATTTACCAGGAGCTCCAAAATGTGCAAAAGCAATTGCATGAAAATATACAAATTGCACTAATGACATTATAGTTCTGGTCAGACGCAAGAGTGTATCAGTCTCCCGAAACTGTTTAATGTGGAAACTTTAAATCTGAATTTTGTCTGGCCGTTTACTCGTATAAAGAGATTTTAAAACCGCCGTCAAATTTTAGTACTCTTATGGCCTCATTCCCTGTCAATGTAGTTACAATAGAATATTATGTTATTTAGAGGCTTTGTTATTGAGAAGACGTCCGCTTCTAATTCTTTCCGAGAATAGTGTTTGAAAGACCTTTCTCATTTACGTGTGAATCTAATTCAATATTTTCTTGTGTAGGTCCGTGCTTTACAGGACGTATTCCCAAAGGTCCGTTGCAATGGTTTGTTATTACTGACGCTTTTATAGCTCAAAGCCTTCCCTTCACTGCAGTTGATTTTGCGAGCTTTTGCCTCAAGTTGTTGTGACGATGAAACGAAAGCGCCGTTTGGAAATCGGAAACTTGAGGCATAGTGTGGAACCAGCTTTTTGATGCTCTAGAGTGACGTCACTATTCCGCTTAGGGCGTCCCTTTTATTTCCAAATGTTCCCATTTCCGACCATCCCTTGAAGAAAATCTACTTCTTCTAACCGGCAACCCTGTCCCAAAGACCCCTACACGAAGTTTAACAAAATTAAGAAAATCCAATAGTAGCGGCAAAGCCATTTCAATATCTGAGTGCACTTTGCATAAAAGTGACAAATGTAATGTCCAATTTTAGGCAGTACTTACGGAGCTCTGGAAGTGCCATTCAACTTATTGAGATCCTGTGATAAATGACTGCAGGATGATGACATCGTCTAAACGTAGCATGACGTCATCTTGAGATGATTTATCTCAAGATTACGACATAATGAAGTAAGATGTAGTCTTTCCGGTATATTCAATCGTAGGATGTCGACATTATGAAATTGAGATGTTAACTTCCCGAGGCAAGTTATTTCGGGACGACGACATCCTGTTAGTAGAATGTCAACTAGAAGGTAATCCATTTTGAATATTCCTCAGAATTTTGTTCTCGTAGAGGCATACAGAGTGTCACTAGATACTGTGATGGTTTGGGATTTTCCACCCATCCGCCGATCACATTGACCAACATGAACATAAGAAGTAAACACACTCAGGCACAATTTATGTTGCTACAAATTTACAAGGGTTGCCGAATCTTCCACTTTGGTACGAGACCAAACACCCACCGGTAAAGCTTTTGACCGTACGAACAAGTTATAATAGCCACGATGACCTGACACACATGCCTCTTGACGACAGACCACGAGGGTGTGTGCACAATGGGCTTTATGCTGCGAAAGGCATTCAATTACGTAATAAGACATTCCAACTGAAACTATGGGAGATTCGGTATACTGAATTACATACAATCTATTACGTCACAATATTATCCCAGGAAGACGACATCCTACTTTCAGGATGTCGTCTTGCCGAGGATTGGGAAGACGTCATTTTGCTTTCAAGATGTCTTCATCCTGCGACAATTAGCCCAGAATCTCAACAAGCTGGATGACATTTCCAGACACTGACACTACTATTATCTATTGCTTAAATCTGTATAGGCGCGTCGACTATAGCTTCCCCGATGTAACACCCGGGTCAAGTCACATGAAACTTACATTGTAATTAAATGTTAATGCGAAATTATTGTTTCATATAACAACCAGGTACCCATTCTAAAGACAGCCAATTAGCAGATTAGTAGAATTACAAACCTTGTTTGGTGGTGGACATAACAGTTCGATGTAAATAAAACAAGAGACAGTACACGGTTTTTTTATTATTACACTATTTTCATTTTTCTTGATTTTTTTGTTTTCAACCGACCTAGTATTTCATTTTTTTAAATAAAGAAAAGAAAAATGCGAATCGTTGAATTAAAAAGGATTACCCTTACCGCATTCGATGCGGATAATTTATCAAAAAATTCGTCACCGATACTGATACAGTCACTGTTCTGATCTCAGTGGCGTCCTGTTAGTTTATTCTATTTGAATAAACCAGCTCGTGTTCGCTGAACTGACCAATCTCGTTGCGTAATTTTCGTTACCAGCGCTTTTGTTAACGGCAGGGTGAAATTCTTTACAAAGGGTCATGCTTGACCTACTACGGTGAAGCACCTAAGCCGAGCCCTGCCCAGGACGGGATTCTGACTGGGTGCTGCCTGGAGGTTGACCGGTGCTGTCTCAGGAGGCTGGCAACCGAAACAGACGGGATGTTAGCGTGCGCTGTTCTATACCAAGGTTACCTCCGCTGGTGGTTGAAGCGCCGGACTCTCCGTTCCTGAGCAAATCTAAAGGTGACCGAGCAAGCTGGCACCATTTTATTGTGGTATTAATTTAATTTGTTTACATTTATATTCGACCGAATTCTTGCATCCTTTCTTTGTTGACTCAATTCACAGTAAATTGTGGGAAATTTGAATAACAATTCATTCTGAATTGTTGAATTCACCC
>CM021531.1:17288217-17303376 GCA_010994315.2 Pisaster ochraceus
CAATATTTAATAAATTTAAGTTTTGTTTTGACAGTAAAACAGAATCTAATTGATTGGTATAAATCAACATTGCTATACTTACGGTACTGATTTTGTTTTATTTACCTTTTTTTTCCCTTTCTTTTTAAAGTTTTCAACATTGCATAAACGCAAGGATATCATTGTAATTGTTCGAAGGTTCGGTTGCACGTATAAGTGTGTCTGCTATAATTAGGCTTCATATTTGGTTCGGTCAAATTACTTGAACAAGTGTCCTTTATATTAATACTTGAAATGATAGGTAATCCAGTGTCTAAAGATAACCTTCATGTAATGGTTGTTGTTGAGATTAAGTAACGCTGACAATGTGGCTGTGTCGAAATTTAACTTAGAATCATCGAAACGATCTGGGCCTATTGACTCTGCTTCCTGTCACTATTACCGGTATACATATGACGTCATAAGACCCAAACAGGGGCCAATGAAGACCAATCAACACACGTGCACGTTTTCACTGTCATATCAAATATGCATTTGGCGACTAATGCAAAAGGAGTATATTGTTTGTTAACTTGAACAGGTTCGCGCATTGTCTGAGTTGAGTATACGTCTACATAACTAAGGCTACATCTTTGGCTCGGTCAAATTACTTAGACAAGTGTCCTTTACATTAATACTTGAAATGATAGGTATTCCAGTGTCCGAAGATAACCTTCATTCAATGGTTGTTGTTGAGATTAAGTAACGCTGACAATGTGGCTGTATCGAAAATTAAGTTTGACTTATCAAAATAATCTGGGGTCGATTTCACAAAGAGATAAGACTAGTCTTATCTGAAGTTAGGACCAGTAACTGGTTTTAACTTAGGACTATTCCTATCTCCTATAGCATTGCCTAGGACTAGTCCTAAGTTAGGAAGGGTTTTGTGAAATCGACCCCAGGACCCCCAATGGCTCTGTACTCGTGACTATGGTGTGGAAACCTTGTCTATGGGTCACAAGACCCAAACAGAAGTCATTGAAGACCCGCCACTGGTAGAGAATTGTGCACAAAGCGTACACACGCGTGCACGTTTTCACGGTTTGTCTTCAAATATGGCGGCCAATGCCAGGGGTCTATTGTTTGCTAACCTGAACAGGTCGAGCATTGTCTGAATCAAGTACGTCTACTAGGAGCGTGTCCTTTACATTACTACTTGAAATGATAGGTATTCCAGTGTCTGAAGATAACCTTCATGTAATGGTTGGGGTTGAGATTAAGTAACGCTGACAATGTGACGGTTTCGAAGCACAAGCTTGGCCCAATGGCTCTGCTTTACGTAAGCGAAAACCGGTGTTTATGGAAGCAGACAATCCTAGCTTAACGTAAGCGTATTTACAGGTTAGCAACGGGTTTGAGTTCGTACTTGTTCACATTTTCAAACTATTGAACATTCTCCACGTAAATGGCCATAAAGAAAGACATTAAGTGCCAGTCTTGTAAGCGGAGAAAAGTGCCTGTAAACGCGAATTGCGCGGTAAGCATAAGCCATGAAATTGGTGAACGATTTGTGCCCAATTTCGAAGAGCTTCTTAGTCTGAAAATATCGCTTAACAATTTCCCGTCTAGCTGAAATGAGCAGAACACCAGTTACAAATGATGCATATGACACGGCATTTTGGCTGGTTGACCTTTATTCTGGTAAGCATTATGTGCGTAGCTTGTTTCGTGCAACCCAATTTTATAGCGCTGTTTAAGCAGAAATTTGCAGATCACTTTTCTGTTAAGTGGAAATGAGCGAGATACCAGTCACACATGGTATATTTTGAATAGCATTTTGGTTGGTAACCTTGTTCTGGTGAAGCATAAGTGTTGTACTTAGCTAGTTGTTGTACAAGCCACTGTATGAAATTGGACCCCGCTCGGAATCGTGTGATTTCGCTTCAAGAATGTCATCTTCAAATCTAAACATTGTGAAAAACAACAACAGCTGTCTTGCTTTATGAAAGTTGTGACTATTAATAACTATACTTAACTTCAAAACAAAAACAAATTCGGAGATGGATGCAACTACATTAGACCCCTTGCATATGACGTCACAAGCCCCAAAACAGCCCCCTCACTGAGGTCAACGAAGAGCTATGATTGGCTGAGAGTCGTGCACAGTGCATACACGTGTACACGTTTCTATTGTTTGACACCAAAGATGGCGGCCACTGCAAGTGGGTATATGAAAGTAATACATTCATATTGGCAGTAGACGCATTGCACGCACAATCGAGCACCAGAATGCTCACAGGGTGGATAATTACGCCATGTGGATGCTCTGAATCTAACAAACTGAACTTTCACTAATATTATTATCACTTTAAATAACCCCATAACTAGAAGACCAACAATTGGCTGAGAGCTGTGCGCGGCGCGTACACGCTCACGGTCAATGCAAGGGGTCTGTTGTTTGTTTACTTGATGTCTGAATTACATCACTTTGAATTATCGTTTTTAGATCTGGTTTGCATCAAATATAGCCGTTTTTTGCATGTCAACATAATTATCTCATGTCCTTATAACTCTTCAAATGCCATCTTGCAATTCAGAAATGACGGTTCCAGGTTTGTACCGTGGCCCTACAGGGACATCGATGATACACAATTATGAGATCATCCCATCCACAACCTCGATCAACTCATACCGAAAACAGGTTTTAGGTAAGAGCATTCTCTCTTCACCACTTCATCATTTACAAATGCAGTGAGGTCCAATCACCGAGCACCCATTTAACTCTCCACTACCCCCCCCCCTCTCCAGCATGGGTGGGACTGATCGATCACACCTTCTCTGAACGGGGCAGGTTTTCTCTTCAAGGTAACCACCGGAGTATTGGAAGGGTGAGGTTAGAGCAGCCTTTGAAACCCCCTCACCTCCCCGCCTATTTTGTTAATCCTGACAGCGTCTGATGTTTGCGCAGAGTAAAGCCACTCACCCAGAGCCCCTTTGGGCTTGGGATTAGTCTTGCTGAAACCATTCCAAGCTATGTCTCATGCCACACGATACCCTGGAAATTGAGTCAAAGTAGTTTGTCACTCTCTCCCTCGACAGCGAAGTACACTTGAAGAGGTTACGAGACCAGTGGGACCTTTCAATTGACGTAAGTAGATCAGGGAGTTTTTGAATTTTTTTTAAGTTCTTACCTTAGTGTTGATCTTAGTATCATCTTCCCATCAGAGTAGAAGAGGAAGTTCTTTAAGCTCAAGCAGGTGTTTTTGAAGGCGTTGTCTGCAGATCCGATTTCGAGGCGAGTTTAGTGGGGGAAAAACATGAACAAAAAAGCAGGTCACGATTGGATTAGGTCAGGTTCCATTGTATATTTCTCGGAAAATCTCATACATAATATGACAGTAAAGTAAATGTATGTTATCCATGGACGCATGACTTGACGCAATATTTGGATGACGCAACAAGTGTGTGTCACTCTTGATGTTTTGTGTGAAATGCCGAGTTGCTAAAATAGCGTTTTCCAGCAATTATATCTAGACCCTTGCATAATATGGCGTCACAAGCTCGAACAGCGCCCTCACTGAGTTAAAAAATACGACCTATCATTGGCTGAGGGTCTTGCGCGGCGCGTACGCGCGTGCAGGTTTCCATTGTTCGACCTTAGGATGGTGGCCTATGCATGAAAGGGTCTATTATGTGTGTAAAAAGAAAACTTTGATCTTGCCTTAAATGTATAGGTCAGAGATTTTTTAAATCTTTTTTTCGACGTAATGCTCAATATAGATTTGTGATCACTGAACCAATTAGCACTGGTCAGCGAATGAAAAACACACTAACAATTTTAAACTATGCATGCGTGTTGTTAATCGCAATTTTTTTTCTTCTTATGTTCATGTTCCTTATAATGATTGTGTTTAACTTACTCTACACGGGGACCTCTCGTGTGACTCATTTTGAATGTCTAGTTCCGGACCGAACCCATGGCACAATTGCGCCCCTTGATCTCGATCATGATCAATCGCTGAAATGGCAAGGATCTAAAGGAAATTGACAGTTCTATGAAAAGAAAGCAAAACAATTTTTTTTTTCTAATGTAGACAGAAAAAGGGACTAACAATGCAGTAATAATTATAGTTTACATTGCCATTATACAGCTTCTCTTCAGAAAACGGCAAAACCGTAATACTGTTCTTTTAGAGAGTTGATCGTGTATCTCTATTGGACGGCATGTTATCGAGGCAGATAGGGGAAATATTTAGAGGGAATCGTGCATTTAATGATGACACCATGCAGCTTGGATTTTGGCACTCAGTCAGACTGTGTGATGAGACATAATATTATGTGGGCCTTCGCAGATTTAAATTTCTAAAAAATTTGTATAGGCCTAAGTAGACCGTAAAAAAAAAAATTCACATTTTTAAAAATGACTGCTATTGCTTTTTACTACCTACATTTTCCAAGGACAAATCTTCGATGGTCCTTAACCCAATATTTCTGCTGTGTGTCATATTTAAGTCCATGCTTGTATTGTCATAGGCACAATTCTATCACCTACCTTTAAAACTACATACCCCCACTTTGCGTCAAATGTTTGACTCATTCCTTTGTTGCAGGGCCTCAACATGTTGTGTAAAACATGGATTTAAAGGTCAGTCAACTTCAGTGACTGTTGAAATAATATTGCTGCATAGCTTTTGTAGAGAGTGTTTTTTAGTATTTTTTGGAAGATTTAACATTGGATTGCCAGGGGGCTTCTTATTAATGAGATGCACCTGTAGCTGTAACAGAAGTTTGTATAGGTAGTCGTTTTGTGTATTGTAGATGGTCCAATCAAAAGTAGTGTCGTTGATTAATTTCCGCTCTGCCCCACCAAGACCGTATCCAAGACCGCTGGGATGGGCTGATGAGCTTGTGCAAATTTTTATTCAGGGTGTAGTGATGCTTGATGGGAACGATTGTACTATGCTCCGCGCAATGCGCACAATCGCAACTTAACACACACACACGATATGGTGATAAAGCATAGAGGCTCCATAGATAATGTAAACGGTCTTTATAAAACCAAAGTAAAGTGTTGCAAATCGAGCACTATACTTAGGACAACGCAAAGAATCAAAATAATTATTTGCAATGGATTTACACAATAGAGCTATATTACTATTGTCAATCGAATCTTTTCGAAACGGGAAGAAGTGACCGAAGGTTATTAGATCAGGTGATGGACCAATGCGCATGTGTGTACGTCGTCATGAGGTGCTGGGACCGAGCGAGGGGTTAATTCTGCACTCAACAGGATACTTGACTGAAGAGGGCGCACTCCATGCTTGACCTAACCCACCATTCTTTCAAGACGTTGAGAAACGTTTGCGGTGAAAATATTCATCACTTCAGCGAGTTAATTTCCCATTTGTATCTACAGTGTACATTAATAATGGACACTAAGGCATGCTGCACGAACTGGCAACCTATATGATAAACAAAGCGCACCCGTTATAAACGATGTTGATTTGGCGATCTTATTTTATGCACGGTGTCACATGGAACTCAAAACAGAAACTTATTGCCAATTATAGCACCCCGGACTTAGATTTTGCCTTGTGATTTGTTTAGAGCCTTTCACATGGTATTTTGTTGCATTTACTAGAACACATTTTGGCCGTAGCATCCATTGCTACTTATACTCGTAGCAACCAGAGTGCTATACCCCGTAGCGATCAGTGTGCTATACCTTGTAGCAACCAGTGTGATAAAAAATACCCGTAGCAACCAGTGTAATAATTAACCCGTAGCAACCAGTGTGATATACCCATAGCAACCAGTGTGTTATATCCCGTAGCAACCAGTGTGCTTTACCCCCATAGCGACCAGTGTGATATACCCATAGCAACTAGTGTGTTATACCTCGTAGCGACCAGTGTGCTATACTGTAGCAACCAGTGTGATAATAAATCCCCGTAGCAACCAGTGTAATAATAAACCCGTAGCAACCAGTGTGACATACCCATAACAACCAGTGTGTTATATCCCGTAGCAACCAGTGTGTTATATCCCGTAGCAACCAGTGTGCTTTACACCGTAGCGACCAGTGTGATATACCCATAGCAACCAGTGTGCTCTACCCCATAGCAACCAGTGTGCTATACCTCGTAGCAACCAGTGTAATAATAAACCCGTAACGACCAGTATACTATACCCCATAGCGACAAGTGTAATATACCCATAACAACCAGTGTGTTATATCCCGTAGCAACCAGTGTGCTAAACTCCTTAGCAACCAGTGTGCTATACCCCGTAGCGACCAGTGTGATATACCTTGTAGCGACCGGTGTGATATGCCCGTAGAAACCAGTGTACTACACCCTGTCGCAACCAGTGTGCTATACCCGTAGCAACCAGTGTGCTGTAGACTTGGATTGTAAAAAATATATATATAAATAAATAAATAAATAAATAAATAAAAAAACAATCTGAAAGTGTAAATGTTTCGTGGAAGATATAAGAACAAGTCTATTTTGTGTATTGACCCGAGGCCTTGCAGTGACGTCACACGCGGCTTCTGTCCGCCCAAGGTCTGCCATTTTGTAAGTCATATTGCATGAAGTGTAAAGGCGCAGGCGCGTTGCCTAAAACGCGCACATTACAATAATAATAATAACAGTAGTAATAATAGTGAATTCTTACATAGCGCTCATATCCGTCATTCAGTGACACTCAAGGCGCTTGCTTCAACATTCAATAACCCTGAATCAAAAAATGTGGCGACAAAGATATCATTATTGTGGTCATGACGTCAATTGGGTAAATTCATTGATAATATAGGAAGTCATTGATATAGGTAAGTCCCAGTTACAATAAAAACAAATTATATTAACAAAAATGTGGAGCCTATCTGACGAGGGCACGCGCATAAACCTGTAAGTTGCGCGTGTCAACAACCTGCTCCATGCAAGACGTGGACGTCACTATACTGCGGCCCTGCGTAAGCGATGGGGAGGAGGTTTGAACTTTTTCTTGCTAACCATAATTATTCTCTTTAGCAGTAAGGCTCTAAAGCTAGCCTTTAGCCGCCTGCCAACAAGTATAATCTGTTGTTTATCTGGCCGAAGCGAAGAGTGAACATTATCGTCTCTGGAGATGATTGTCAAGGGAAGTCCGTGATGCCGCCCCCATGGACGTTGTGCCGCCCCCATGAGTTCAATACATTAGCGGGCGGGCGAGCGCCTCGTACGATAAATGGTTCGTGCTACGACGCCATGTGGCAACCTTGGTGGAACGAGTCTACTTTCAAATTCCGTATTGACAGCCAGCAGCAATCCGGACTAAAATTCCATTAACCCGATTACACACAGGTTACGAAGCACTAAAAAAACAAGTTGCTTTTATATCAGAACAAGGTTACCGGTTATATTATAGGGTAATGGTCTGCAAACTTTTAGTCCGGCGATCCAGCGAAAGTTTCAGGCACTCGACCGCTACCCACTCGCTGATTGCCAGCCGATTTGAACCTCATTTTGCAGAGGTAAAGTAATGAAAAACAGGCTAATCTTCACAGGTGAAGCTTATTTCTTGAAGCGTTTTTTTTTCTTCTCTTGTACAATATCTAGAGTAATTGCTTTGAACTGAAATTACGGAAAAGCCATGTTTAATGATAGATTGATTGTGAGGCAATCGTTGTAGCTGACGGACTGATAAAAAAAAATTTTACACAAAATTTTTTAGCGTTGCTGACAAAGTTTGGCAACCCACCTATTTATTTTTGTATTATTATTTTTTGCGACCCGCTTTTGACCCGCTTTTGGGTCGTTTACGATGCAATGTTAGAGAAACAAACCAAAGGCTTCCAGTGACTGTGAGAGTCACAAGAGTGTGGGTTCAAATCCCGGCAGTGACACTTGCACTTAACTATAATTGCTTCTCATCGCCCAGGAGTAAAACGGGGTACCTGCGAGATTAACAGTTGTTGATGTGATTGATTGGTAACCTGTGCGCCCATAAGCCATTTGGGCTGCGGATGATGCTGCGTACTCCAAAGGAGATGATGTGGGTTCAGGAAGACCCAATGACGATGGATGTAATAGTGTAAAGGCGCTTTGATACAATATCTAAAGGTGCCTTTAATAAATACGTATCGTTGTTGTTGTTGTTGTTATACATGTTAATTAAGTGCCGCTTTAGAACTAGGTGGAATTAAGGTAAATTAAGGGGGAAACGGTGTGCACCATCTTCTAGGGGACAGTTCTGGCCAATTAAAAGTCTAGTTTTCGTTTGCATGTTTCATGAACAAGCCCCCTTTTCAGCACTCTTTTTTGTTATGCCGTTTGCTAGTTTTATAATATAAGACAATTTGACGTGGAGGTAGAAAAAATGTATATAATTTAAAGTAACATTGAAATAGTTCAATAAAAGCCTTAAAATTTGTAACATAGATATTGTGGTAGTTGTTAATCTCAATTTTCAGATTTCAAATGGGGCATGGGGCACGGACATCAATGGGGTGCGGCACCCCCCCCCCACGCTGTATGCTACTGCGCTTAAACGCTTAAAGCAATGATTTTTAATCAGTAGTGAAATTTTCACAAAGTTAGGTCAAATTAGGTCAATATGTTTCCGATAAAAGAATTATAACAGTTCATGCTTTGTTGGCTATTTTGTCTACGTATATTTTGAGCTGATGTCAATTCGGCAATTGAAATAAGAAGGGAATGTTGGGGTATAGCATTCTGCAAAGTATCTTAGACGAAGTTGGAGCTGAGGACAAAAATGGTACCGCTGTCAAAAGTGGATAAAAACCACCGAGCAGGTTGTTGTCATTTCGTCATGATTATCAATAGATTTCACGCAAGTCTATCAAACTATTGCGTGTCGCGGCCGAGCGGCAGTTAATGCATCTGACTCAAGTTATTAGGATCGTGCCTCCACAATATGGTCTTTTTCATTCTGTTTTAATGTACTGTTCAGGATGGAAATGAATGTTATATTGACATCGAAATTGAAGTTGAAAAATTAATCACACAATAACATCATCTGTGAGTTTTGTTGATTATTAACTATGAGTGACACAAAGTGGATTGGTTACGTGGTAGCATTCCAGGGTTGTGTTTTATGATAATAATAATAATAATATGATAACAGTGCAATTCCAAAGAAATTGTCATTGTGCCCCGAACATTATTTCCCGATGTCAATGGGTCATATGTCATTCCTTTAAACCTTCTCAACTCCCTGGGCAACCTGTGCTGCCGAGTAGCGCACCAAGCTAAATCAATCACAAGAACAATCTCTGCTCTTATAGGTACCCATTTCCCTGTGGGTGAAGAGAAGCAATTATAGTTAAATGTCCTGCTAATGGACCCAAGTATCATGACCAGGATTCGAACCCACACCCCGATGACTCAAACCAGCTGTAAACCAAGGCTTGTAGTGGGGTGCCTTTAGAAGAAAAAAAGAAAGAAAAGGAAATACTTTTAATTTACAGTGTAATATTCTATACTCCATAGGTATGTTGTCTTCCTTGACGGTTAGTGTCTTGATGAAGCAAATGACCTGAAGCCAAGTTGAGACAGCTTGTTTCCCTTTGGTGTGATTCTGTTAGGTTTGCTGAACCAGGCTCTTGGAACGGTCGGAAGAAAAATAAGGTGAGGTTAAAGCACGACACATGTTTCTTGTAAGTGAATGTTGAATAATGTCGCCACTCATCGGCTAGTTGTGTGATTATATCATACAAACATTACCATAATGTTGGATACGTAAGCTACCTTCCACTGACTTTGGTGTAAAAAATGTTGGTGCTAAAAGCTATTTATATGGATGGCCGTACAGCTATACAAAATAATTAGGAGCGGACTTCGTTGCATCATTGCGTCATGTCATTGCAGGATGCATTATGAACGTTTAACAAGATGTGAACATAATTTCTCGACAGACGTGCGTGAGAAATACTCGATAACCAAAATCAATCATAATTTAATCACTCAAATTATTTACTAAACCGCCAGCGAAATAACACTGAGCGTCCCCCAAAATGCACGAAATAAATTAATTCTAACATCAATGAAGATAAAAACACGGATATAATAAAGGTACGGCATAAATCATTTTTATTGATTGATGTTTGTCTTGTTTCGCAGGAGGGCAAGGTTACAATTTCACTGGGGGAAAGGGAACATGAAATAGCAAACGGTTGAACACATCAATGTCCGCTGTGCGTCGGTTAGCCATGACTATGATATGATGATGATCATGCCGTCTTCAGATAATTCTGTTGATAAAGAGATCGAGACATGCGCAGGCTTAATTACATGGGTATATACATGTACATATACAGTAGACATGTTATGAGACATATCTGCCGTCTCCGCCATACACACACCCATTACGTCCATTTCGTCTTGACTCTGGCCGTCTCAAACACACACACAGAGAGAGAGGACTACGAGCACCGTTAATGTTATTCCCCGGTTTGACATCAACGTGAACACCTGGAACGAGATGGTTGTTTGACCCGTAAAATGCTGAATATTCATGCCGAACGCATCTCCGTGTCGCAGGAGGCTTCAGGGATGCGAATCTTTCCGATCGGCGGTGTGTTGTTCAATGACTAGTGTGCGGTAACCGTTGATTGATGCAGATATCGCCGTACAGATAAACAAGGAGCACTTACCGCATGCATTCGGCTACACGACCCAGTCAAGAATTGCTGTAACATTTTCGTCCGAATCCTTGAACTGATGCAACGAGAATCGTGCCGATGATACAAACTCTACTGTTAAGGTCAGTGCACAGTGTTAACGGGCATTTGGAATTAATCTATCAGACGCCAATGCACATAGCAACTGCTGTATCATATTGATTGTTGTCAGGCGTACAGTCGTTGATTACAGCGCCCTTTTTTATTTCATATGCCATAATTCACCCTTTCTTGTCATCACGTCCATTTACTTTGTAAACAACACAATCATGTGTCCTCCATATAAAAAAACACCATAAATTGACATGCAACAGCTCTTTATATTCAAGGGGCAAACTAATGAAATCAGTCTCCGGTCTTTAATTTGCATAATTATCGGTTTATTTTCTCATTGGCTTATGTTTGAAAAGGTCGTTGGTGCACTGGTCATCAATTTAAAGTGGTCCGGACATTTCTTTAAAGTTTAAAGTAGTATCGTACGTGGAGTTTAACGAGCATATGCTTATAGTAACTACTTTTGCGTGGGCAAGCTTATAAAATATTGTATACGAATGCATTGCTAGTTTTTAATGTCTTTTGAATTAGTTGGTGCCAACCCGTCACATCCAAGAATTAAAGGTTAAATGCCTGATGGGAAACTAGAGCAAGCCACGTGACTGCAGAGCATTTGCGTTGTGCTTATATATTTCATTCCAATGTTAACCATCAGGCCACATCTTTTGCTCGTTCCGTATGAATTCAACACATTTTTATTTTTTTCATTAAAGATACCATGATACGTGAAGCCATTTTCCCCTTCCGGCCTCGTTTTGGTTTAGAATAAACCAAGAAAAGCAAAATGGAAAACAAGAGCATGTGGAAGTTTTCTCCCCCCAAAAATGTGATGAATGCGCTCTGCCTTTGAGGTGTTTTGGACGAACACTTATAGATCTCACAACTCCAGCTAACGGAATTATTAGAAATATCGCACTTCAGACGTACCTGAAAAATGTGAAAGGTTTGTCTGAGGTTGTGGTGGTATAATCTAATTGCGTCACGGCACTTTAGAAGATGACTTGAAGGTGTAAAACGAGACACCTTCTCTAAATTTAACTAGCTCGCTCGTCACCAGACTCTGTCTTTACAGCCGTGTTCTCTAAACAGATACGTCTATATGTGTAGATGGATTACTTAGATGAGATGGTGGGTATGAAATGAACCGTGTACTTTAGATTCCCGCTCTTTACATACTGTCGCGGTTAAAAATTAACCTCGGACAATTGGGTAACTAACACGTTAGTGTTCAAAATACTGTATTCGCACTTCATAATACAACTGACTAAATAAATATGTTCTTTGATTTATGTCACTTTTATTGAAACGTAATTACATGTGCTCTGTCAGTTTCAGGCATGTTAAAATCATACAATACAACATTAAGGATGTTGATAAACGTAAGCAATGTTACTAATAACCACAGTCACCTCTTGAGGAATTGAACATTCACCTTTTTATTCAATTCTGTACTTCATAGAACCCAAGTCCTTGCGAAGCGAGTGATGTCAACAATTCCAGTCGTTGTGGCCAGATCTGCCCACGGAGTTCGGTAAGTCTAATGTTGTTTACGTATTATTATAATTTCTACTTAGCTTCTGTTTTGTCCCTATTGTCTAGGGCCTTTTAAATAAATCTTGTATGTATTTTTGACCTAAATAAGGATTTTCCTCCTTCTGTCTGTCCCTTTTAACCTACTTTTTAAATGCCTGTTTAGTATTCATTATTTTGTATTACTGTATTTTATGCGTGGTCGTTTATAATGTATCGCTCCGTTGGCGCGCTTACAATCTGAAAAAGGGGGTGCAATGGAGTTTCTCGTCTCTTTACTCAGTCATGGATTCGTTTTAAAATCTTTTTAATGTCTGAGATTTGTCTGCCAGGTGGGTCCCAGAGATTCCTAGGCCAGCATATCCTACAGTCGCTGTTTCCCAAAGGGCCATCTTGTAGTTTTGCTGTCTTGTTTTGCTTGTCATAATTTTGCTTACGAAATGAATAATATAATTTTAAAATCGCTGTTGGTGAGAAGTTCCCATAGACTTTGTGCAAAATGAGATCCCAACTCAAACCCTAACTCAAATAACCAGCCCTTCCATGGGGAGGGAGGAGGTTTAGACCTGATGCGTGGTTCCCCTCGCGTCTCAAATTTAGCTCGATCATATCGGTATCGGTAACTTTCTTCAAGTACTCTATTAAGTAAAAAAAGTGTTGGTTTCTACAGTTGCCTCAAAGGGACATCGAACATTATAAGTTCACGTAAATGTTTTTGTGTCGCAAATGTCTATGTAAATATCAACATGAACATTCACGATGTGTGCCTCAAATCGTAAATATTTACGTAGTATATAATGTTCGATGTCCACTCAGGGCCACCATAGACGTCAGTTGAGTTGAAAATGTTGCATTGAAATGAAACGCATTAAAACGTAACAACGAAAAGGCACCTTATCCTTACGTCATGTTAAATATTTTATGGTACATAAAAATGAGCTGTGATCATCGTTTTAACTCCAGCTGCAGTCTTCTGCTGTGACCGTAGGAAGCTCATCTAAAATGACAGACCAAATAGATGTTTTTAGTTTGTACGGGTATACGAACGGGCGATCTGCTGGATGCATTTCACAGCATTTCGTGAACACGTTAGCTAGACCGTTGTCGTATACAAGTATATAATGCATGCAGAGTTTGTCCTCCAGTCTCCAGTCTATGTTAGAATGCACATCCACATACTCCATAGGCATTTATTAGCATTAATAAGCACGCGTGCTGTTTGGTCATAATCAACTTCAAGTGAATCTTAAAGACATGTCAACTCAATGAAATTGCAATCATCATCATAATTGTTCTGGTGAGGAGGGGAAACGAATTACTGATGTCTTGTGATGAGTATAACTGCGAGCGCTGAACTAACGATCCAATGTCTTAATTCGATTGCCAGTTAAATCACCCGAGCCCGTCTGTCCGCAGCTATACTTCATCATGTGTACAATGAGCCCAAAACGAGGCTAGGGGAAAATTGTGCAGGCCTATCGCACTGATGTATTCAGGAATGTTATCTCCGGGTACATGACAATACCGGTACTAATACAATAAAAGTATAGGCCTATTGTTGGACCAGTGTGCTTGTACTACATGGACCTTGTACGTGAAAGGAAATTAATCCTTTCATCGGCGGTAACTCTCTTATTATTGATAGTGCAGTGAAACTCCACGTACACTGCAGAATTAGTGTAATTTTGAAGCTATGTATAGACCATGGCTACCTTAATGCTGAAACTGTGGTACATTTTAGAAACATGCCACGTTAATACTGGTTTTCCTCAGAAAATAGAAGCGATAACTGGGTGGATCTCGGTGGTGTAACTTCGAGGGGGCACGGGGAAGGGTCACGTGCCGCCCATTGATATCCTTATCCCCCGGTTTTCCCCAAATTAATCTAGAATTTGGGTGCTAACTATTACCAGAATCAAATTATTTACAGTTTATAAGCTTTTTTGTAGTAATTTCAATGTTTTTTTTTACTATAGTTTTTTTTTCGTCTGTTTACACGCAGACAAATTGTTTGTTTTTACCCCCACGTCAGATTGTCATATAAAAAGTTGTAAACGGCATAACAAGAGCGCCAAAGGGGGCTTGTTTAGGGAAAATGCAAACGGAAACAACAGTTTTCATTGGCCAGACGTGAAGCCTAGAAAAAAAAGGCGCACACCCTTGTGCACCCTTATAAAAATGTTACCTTAGTTTCGACACTTAGGAATATGCCAAAGTTTGGTGTTCCGAAATATATCATGAAGTTAAACAGTATAGGTTGAATGTGGTTTTGTGTTTCTTATTACCGTGGGGAAACTCCCTTTAACGACGGTTGTAGTTACAACGGTGCTCATCCAATTAGAAAACTAAACCCCAGTGCGAGTATCAATAAGGTAGAAAACCTGTTCCGCATGAAGTTTTCCTGTCCCCCTTGGAGAAATCAAAAAGGTATTTGCCTCGAATCCCTGAACAAGGGAGCTAGCTCTGCACGATGGAGAAACGATAAAGGTACAAGTCCAATCATGTTTTTTTTTTTTTAATGGGAAAAGAAGAAGTGTGTATAGGCTCTGACTTCGAGACAGTTTATGGCACAACAGTCACCAGAGTTCAATTTCAGAGACCTCCTTAAGCACAACAAAATGTTGCTTACAGAAATGAGGAAACCAGCCAAATTAACCAATCCACAATATGTAAGATTTCTGACAGGTATCCTGCTCATTTATGCTGAGCAGAATATTGTTAAGAATTGTTTGCTTTAAGCAGCTCTATGAGAAATTGGGCCGAGTACGGCGCACTGATCACAAGAGCACTGCAAAATGATTACAGAGTTAATGATGTGATATTTTATTGAAGTGGAACAAATGCTTTAAGTGTCAAACTTCTAGCAAGCTGTCCGTGTTTTACCAGGTTAAGGTAATTTCCAACTGCATGCAATGGGGGGGGGGGGGGGGGGG
>CM021531.1:17304188-17317748 GCA_010994315.2 Pisaster ochraceus
GAATTCGAGTCATACTGAACCAGAATTCGAGTCATGCCACACGAGACCTGAATCTGGGTCAGTTCTGACCGGGAAGTTGTTGTTTTTTCGGATGCCGAGTGCTCTGATATTTCATTAACCAATCAGCATGCTACAATCCTATGACGTTGTGCGTTTTAGTTTGAAGGTCATTATAAAAGAGCAGCCTTTGCTGTCCTTTAACTAAATAGTTAATGAACGCATTCATCAAAATGCTATGCAGGTAAAACACATCGTTAGCGGGGCCCGGTATCCAGGCAACCGAGAAGTTAATATCGGTGGTATTTGTCACCAATAATTGGCCACGCGTTCAACTTACTTGTTGAAATAATGTAAAGGGGAAATGCGCAATCCAAACATGGAGGTCTTTTTATTGACAGCTTGACAAGAATTCAACGTCACAGCAACAATGGAAATGTGTAGTTTTATAACTAAACACTTGCTCGAACAAATAATTTATTTGATGCCTCGAAGAATTTCTACATATCTGCTACAGAGTATAAATGCTTGATTTTTAGTAAAAATTAGGTTCAATTTAGTTATTTAGCTCATAACAGAACCAATTTTCACAGTAAATATTTTCGTCTTCGATGCTGATGTCGGAGACGAGCAGGTAGCTTCGAAGGGCTTTTGTAAACACTGTTATTTTGGTTGCCGCAACTGAAACAAGCCTGATATAAACGTACACGTAATCCCTGACAAAGCGTAAGCTGTTTTTATCGTTTCAACTCAAACGTAACCACTTTATGCGCATGACGTCATTTGAGAAGGGGCGCCCTCAGCTAGAGGATTAAAGGAGATTGCTCATTGGCCAATCCTGTGCGCCGCGCGTACAAAGATGTGCGTTTAAATTGTTATATCATCGTTTTTCCTCCAAGATGGCAGCGTGTTGACGTCAGTGCACAAGATCTATTCTATGTAGTTGTCACAGGTTGGTTGTGTGGTGCGTTTGTTGAAAAATTCGAGGAAGGGAGTTCAGTTTTACTCTTCCAAAAACCACTAATGACATATCCTTCCTTCAATTGGGAGCTTTGTGCTATAAAGCGTTTGTTATAAAAACGAATAATATGGTTGAAAAGATGTTTGTAGAGCAGAATAAAAATTCCCACAAATACCCATCAAAATTTTGTCTTTTTTCTTTTATTTCGTCAATTAACACGGTCCGCCATTTTGTGGAGCCAAACAATTTTGGTTCTATACAAAATGGTGTGCCGTGTTAGTTCACGAAGTGTAATCCGGAGGAACCACACGACTTTGAGGTATATTTTGGGTGGATCATTATATTCTGTTTTTAAAACAACTTTCTAGCTATATTATTTTATAACAAGTACCGCTTTTTATAGCCCAAAGCGCCCAATCAGAAGGCAACAATTTAGGGGGAAAGTACAGAAAACATAGCTTTAACGCACTGTTCCATGCTGTTAAGTTTCATCATGCATGCACAATTAAAAAATAAAATATTCTTCATGATCATTAATTTTGTTTTAGAATGAAAGGAGAAATGTAGGATATTAAAAGGTCAAAATGCAAGCAAATTCCCCTGAAAAAGTGTAAAGTTCACTGTCAAGTGTGCCATTGGGTACTGGAGCATGAAGAACGGGCGGGTCCGTCTGCTCCGAGTAGCTAAGAAAACATATGCTTCAAGAAAGACAAAACACTGCACATCATCTCGGATGACATGACTTGTGTTTTGACGTCAACTTTTAATAATTTAATGCGACTTGAAATGTACAACAATGTTGCAGAAACAAATAACACACAAAAATAGAAGGGATTGAATGTCTGTGTGAGAGTGTATAAGCCTTTTGCTATAGACTTGAAGATTGCTCGCTTGTGGATCGAGTGCCGAGAAAGGGTTCCGTGTACTATCTTGACTGTAAAGATGCAGTCTTCGGAGATGTGGATTATATACCTCCATCAGCATTTTAAGGCATGGCTACGTCATCACCTGCCAGGCATACTCATGGGATTAGTTTACATTTGAATAAGTAAAGTGGGGAGACAGTTGTCTTGCAGCCTAAGTAAAGTTGCATTTAGGGTTAAGGTTTGGGTTAGGGTTAGGGTTAGGGTTAGGGTTAGGGTTAGCGTTAGGGTTAGGGTTAAAGTTAGGGTTAGGGATAGGGTTAAGGTTAGAGTTAGCGTTAGGGTTAGGGTTAGTGTTAAGGTTAGAGTTAGCGTTAGGGTTAAGGTTAGGGTTAGGGTTAGAGTTAGGGTTAGGGTTAAGGTTAGAGTTAGCGTTAGGGTTAAGGTTAGGGTTAGGGTTACGGTTACGGTTACGGTTAGGGTTTTAGGGCTGGGGCAGCCTACGTAAAGTTGTACTTCTGCTCATGTAGTGGAGCTCGTACAGGTGTCAGGTAAAGTGGAAAACAAACATTTAAATGGAGTGCACACAATGCAGGATCTGAAGATGTTTTGTTGTGTCCACATAAAACAAAGTACATTTTAACGGATAAGAATGACATCTTTAAAACGTGATTTGTGTCGCTTGTGGGTAGAATGTTCAAGTTATCGACTGTCAAAAGACAGCTCTCGAACGAAAGGAAATAACAAATAGGAATGATTTTTGAAGAAAAAGTTGTGCTAATTGCTGGTGACATTAAAGGAATTACATCAGAGAAGTTTAATTAACGTCACTAATCATATTGCTTTCAGATGTGGGATCCTCTTTTATAAATTCAACTAAAACAAAGAAGACGGGATAAGTCAATTTTACTGATTGTTCCACCAGTTCGGTTTACTTTGTTGTATGCAGTTGTAACTTAAAGCAAAATGTTAAAGGTCAGTCTTGGCTCCAGACAAGTAAAAATAAAAACCACTTAAACTGTCTCTACATCTCAGTCTATACAATGTTCTAAGCCCATTATCTCTTGCCGTATAACGCCAGATTCCCTTCGGCTTTTAGAACATCAGTCGTCATTTAGTTGCAATCTTTCAGTTGAATAGAAGAAATCAACTCGTTCCAAAATGCAATTTTCCTTTCCAGATCCGTGCGTTCAGACCGAAGCTTACGCTCGCTTAACTCGTTTCAAAACGCGGAATAGACCGCGAAACTCCGATGCTTAGTGATTAGGTTATCTTGTTGGTGTCAGAAGAAAGTTAGCATCTTGGTTCGGTCAAAAGCAACGCACGTCGCGGTGCAGTGTAACTCGTCACTTGGCCCAGTCACGCGTAAATTTGAATGCTGATTGGTGACACGAGGTGTGCTGTTTGAAAGTCTGAGATAGTTCTCTTGTTTACGTAGCAACACAACACAGCGTGTATCATGTACACGCGCTCTTGAGGGTGGTGGTGGGGGGAGGGGGGGATTTGGGGACTTGTGGGGCTGAACTGGGATAAGAATAGTCCCAGTTAGAAACCTAATTAAAGGATAGGTATTGAAGAAACCAATCTTTGTGAAATCGTTAAAGAGTAACTTAGACCGAAACTATGATTTGGAACAAAACAACATTAATTAAATATATTAAATGCATAGAGATAAATATATTGATTAGGATTTACACATCCGGGTTGGAGAATCAAAATTAGCATAAATGGGTCAAAATGACTCGCAGAATTCCAGTAAAATAATCCCATATTTAAACCACTCCATTTCCTGCGTCAGACAGATCAAAATAGCCTGACGACCTTCATTCTGCTACATGGACCTCGGTTACTAACCACTGTTCCACATGGGGGACACGACTTACACAATGTTCCTGTGGTGCAATGTTTTTTGCCTTTAAAGCTTAAACTTGATGATTATTCAGCAAAGATCATACTGATGTTAGTTATTGGATGCAATATCAAATCTCTAGGGGTCCATGTCATACGTCAATGAAGTCATGTAGAGTCCAAACCCAAGATCGATTTCTAATTGCCTATTAAATGTTAGCCAATGTTTAGTGAAGACAAAGGGCGTCCTGATTTCAGCTGCGTACAAATCTGTGCAGTTGGAACTACAACTTAAAGAAACATTTCTCCTCAGACTCGATTTATTTATTTATTTATTTATCTATATTTTTTATGAGCCTATATATATTTAATTATTTATTGAATTTTGTGTTGATATATTTATTTACTTAATTAATTATTTATTCATTTATTTATTTATTTATTTATTTATTTTATTTATTTTATTTTATTTAAATTGTTTGGTGGGTGTAAACACGTTTAACAGGTTTAATTTATCTAGTTTGAAAAAAGAAAACAGAAACTTACTTGGTAAATTTTTGAAAACTTTTGGGTTGAACAACGACAAATTGACCAGAGCAGGACCTGAAACCTTTGGCCTCCGGTTTAACTTGCCTGCGCTCAATCAACTGAACTTACCAACCCTAATGTCTCCCTATTGTATCAATATCAAAAAATTGCTGCGGTTATTATTATTTTTTTTCATGACTTTTGTACAAATAGAGTTTAATGAGAAGATTTTATTTCATAGGAATATATAGTTTTTCGCTTTTTGAGTTGTTGTTGTCGTTTTTGATACCGCGAGACTTGCAGGTCAATCGCCAATCGAAAACTCCACCTAACAGGGCAGTCGAGTTTGACTTGTATATAACTGACTTCACCTCATTATGACTTCTCGTAACAGTTTGCGCTCTGAAAACACCCGCATTCCCGTAAAGTTCTGAACGGCGAAGTCTTGTGTTTGGATAGCCCTGACTCGAGAATTCAATTTAAAATTCAATAACTATACGATGACTTGAGTGAAGCGGGCGGAATCTCCCATATGCTCCATTAAACCGAAAGCCAAGCCCTTCAAATCGGCTTCCATGTACAACCCATATACAGATGTTTTTTTATAGGCCTGGGGAATCAGAAAGCTTCAACTACAAGTTTTTTTTTTAAATAGACTGTCCATCTTAAACTAAGATCCTCTTAAACAGTTGGCGTCAGACATTGTGGTTTACGATGACTTAGTAAAAACAAAAGAGCCATATCGATGTTTTTGATGAACTTTATAGAGAAGGTAAACGTATTCGACGATATTGAAGACTGCACTTTTTCAAAAATTCCCTTGTATTGGCGGAATTTAAACCTAACCATTTTTTACTTATGTTTTATTGTACACCGATATGTTGTAGAAAAGATCAATCGTGTACTTCTAAATTTGATTAGACAAGTCATTTTATAATTTTCTCTTTATCGAGTGAGTTCAATTGTTCAATTCAACCAGACAAACTCTGATATCTAAAAGTATCTCCGACCTTTGACGATGTTGGCATTATACACAATTATTACGACCAGTGAACTTGTTACCATGGCGTCAAATATACAAGAGGCCTGCAGACCTGGTTGCTTGGCAACAGTTGTTAGGGAGGATTCGAGGATCATGTTTTACCTAAAACAACATTAAACATCATTTCAATTTGATAACACAACCTCTACCCCGTGGGTAGAAAAATAGATCAACCGAATGACTCAATCAATAATGTTCATTTTAGTGTGAGGGTGGATGTTTTTAGTGTAAATAGTAGCAGATGGGTAGAAGTTTGTATTAGAGCATCTTTGAAGACAAAGTTGTTTCTAGAGTTCAAATGATGCGAGCATAGCCAGTTTGAAACAAAGCACAGTGCGGATTCCAGTTATAAAACTTGGTGGTCCCCGGGTCAACCTTTGCTCTCATTATTTAACCTAATCTCGTGCAGACCCTATCTTATCAAGTCGCTATAATTGTTACTAATAAAATGCCGAACATATAATCAAGAGTTGATAACTAATCGAGGTTTCCTATGGTAGAGTGGCACGTCGTGAAAGACTTACTAACGGCAAGGCCGCATTTAATGCACGAGTGTTTCATCCATTTGGCTACCCTATGCTACGTTATAGCATCAATGGACTTTATGCATATGACGTCATTTGAATCTGGCGCCCTCTAGCGAGATCAAAAGGTGGTTGCTCATTGCCCCATCCTGTTTTCCGCGCGTGCATGATGTGCGTTTTCCATTGTTTCGGCGGCGGGATGACGTCACTGCGACGGTCCATTCTTTGCACTGACCTGACGTGCGGCTACAGGCAGTCTGCCCACATTCTGCAATTGTTTTTAGTCAAATTACCATGTCCATGTGCGCCCCGGGACAAAGTGACTGAATCAACCCGCCGAGCCTCGTTCCTATTGTCTATGCCATCAAAAAGTCTACAAAATGACAAATTTGAGGGTCGATACTTTCAGGGATTGTTGAAATATGGTCAAATATTTTATCTTAGTTTATTGACTCTCTCTTTATTTTGGTTAATAGACCCTGAGTGGTTTGTCCTTTTCGCTCACATACGTAACCTTTGTTCTCAAGGTGGACGCTATTTTGTTAGGAAGTCAACACTCATGTAGCGGGTTCTTGATCTTCCTTGGGAGGTCATAACCTCGGAAAGTCCTTGGACTCACCCTATGAAATGTGAAAAAGGAAAACTGAAGTTTAGATGTGGTTGTAACTTGTGTTTTTTATTTCAAAAGACGAAGAGCCTGATAACTGTTTTAATACTATTTTTGAATGAATGTCATTTAGCGTGGTTTTTATATGATTTTCATTTAGTGGGGTGCACCCCTTAAGACGGTGAGAGAGAGAGTCCAAATGCGCGCGCGTTGCCCAAAATGCGCAATGCACACAGTACACACGGAATTTGATTCCCATTATGGTGCAAGCTTCGTGTGATTACATCAGGTGGGTTGTGTTGTGTCAATTTGGCGATTTTGAGTAAAAACAACATAACTAATTTAAAAAAAAACATTAAAAGTTACAACCATTCCAAGTCTAGATGTAAAATCGGCTGCAAATTTTTCGTGTCAAGCAAAATTGTTCTCCGCTCAAAGTCGGGAGATCGGTCTAAAGAGCTAACGGTTCTTTGATGCAGAACCATGTGATAGTATGGTATAATGACGTCCCAATGACGTAAAGTTTGAATGATTCATGGGCTATAAATATAAAATAATCAACCGTTTTTATGGTTGGCAATAAGCAAGTATACTTGCCTTATCTTAACTGACAAGCCGTAAAACATTGCTCCCAGTGTGTTGAAGAGATGGGCATGTTGTTTTATGACATAATAGGGGCTATTTTTGTATTCTGAGTGAGGTGGGGCAGTAGTTTAGTTCAAGGAGCTCTACCAGTGGAGGTTGAGGTGGATACCAGTCACAGATAATACGTGGGCAAGTATTTTGGCTGATATTCTAGGCTGGACAATGCCACACGTCTTAGAGGGGCTGTCAATCAACAGGGGTCAGTGATTTGGCTATAGGAGGGGCAGTACACAACTCTAGCAGCATCTTTTGTGTACAAAATCGGTAGGCCTAAGTCAATTGTCAATGGTAGATGAAACCAATGTAGACAACTTAATTAATTAAGCAAACAGACAAGCTTAAGTTAATCCAGGCAGTACTTGGGCATGTAACCAACACACAATAGATCTAAAAACAAATGTTGAAAAATAAAAAAAGCAAAACAAATCCTCTTAACCTATGAAAAAAGTCTGGTGCTCACAACGTACCACGGGGCGTTGACTCGCCCGAGGGTTGTTTGCTATTGTTTTGTATTCGTTTATTTTTTTCTTTAATGAAATATGCATTTTATACGTGAATGCCTGTAAAGTGTATGCTGCAAAGATATATTGGTGGCGCTGTCATATAAGCTAACCCCCCCCCCGAAGTGGGAGGTTAATGACGGCATTGCTTCGGGAGTGAACGTCTTGGGAGGCACCTCATCTTAAAATAGTTTCTCCAAGCACAGGTCCCGTTTACTCTGAGGAGATGCAGCGGAGGAGTTGTCCACACAAATCACTCATTACAGTCTGATCCAAGTCACAGATATACAACGCATTGGGATTCACACCTGCACAGTTGGGTAGCGAAACGCAAACAAAAATTACAGCTTTGACGTTGGCATCCAGCGAGATGAAATCTCACAATCGCATCTCATGAATAATGCATGTCCCGGTGAAGTTCTCTCCAAACTAGTTTGGTTAAAATGTCTGAATGTCAAAATGTTTTAATATTAATTTAAAAAAATGCGAGTAAAATGTTAATATTCGTTTACTAACGGTATTATACAGGCTTGGTAAAGCTGACAAAATAGTCGCTGGCGACAGTGTTCATGTTGTGTGTGATCAACCATATGCATGAAAAAACACACCTGTTAAAACTTGGGCTTAATCCGTTGTGTGGGTCAGGAGAAAAAAAGGGAATAACCATGCACAATTTACAGCATGGAACAAAATTTTAACAAAAATTGTCCTTTATGCTTAGTATCCGAAATCAGCCGTTGAGATTTTTATTAAAGGTTTTTAGATACTGTAAATTTTTTCTTGAATATGACTTCATTTCAGAGGGGAATGTTTCACAAGTTTGAATTTCATATTTAGTAAGCTTTCAGACTTAAGTTAGGCCTACCAATGATGTTTTGTATCCTTTAAACCCCTGTATTCATATATAATACATTTACCGCGTTATTTTGGAAGCAGATCAGTCATGAAGCTGCTACTTGTAACTGGGTCTACTACTCTAAAAAAAGAAGAAAAAAAAGAAAATCCCGGTCGGAATTGACCGGGACTCTGGATCGGGCTGACTTGGAAACTGGTTGTTAAAAAAAAGAAAGGATTTATAGCTCGAATTCTACGTCAGTTTGACCCATTCCTGGGTCATTTTGACACAGATTCCGGATCACGTTGACCCAAAAATAGGTCAGGCTTCCCGGTACCAGAATCCGGGTCAATTCTGACGCGGAAGTTATCAGAGTGTGACCATTTTGGGGGCTCTCAATCCACGGTCGGTAAAGTATTGAGATCAAGTGCTAGTTGACGCCTTTAAAACCTTTTTTTTTCGGTAAAATCCTGACCGAGACGAGCGATACATGGAGCATGTGTGGAGCCACAGGCCCATCGGAAGGAAAATGAGATCAATCAATACACGGTTTAAAATTAGAAGAAAGAACAATCGAAAAAACGTGGAGCGATTATGATTATGAGGAACTCAACTCGGGCCCTGATGTATCAAATTGACAAATCGATTCCAATGCTGTGTCATTAGTTGCCAGTGTGTGCCCTTTTGCTACGTGTAATGATCCAGGGTGGACAAGCTCCCGTTACCGGGATCTATAACATGCGTACAGCCTGGACACATTCACCCGACTGCCCCACAGCCAAAGTAGTCTCCGGCACGCGGTAGCTTAGCTGTGCTGAACACGGCAACACGGCAGATTATTCTGGAAGATTATTCCTTTGCAGTTTGCCTAAAACCAGAGTCACTTTGGCCTCTTTGATAATAATATTTCAGTTCAATATTGTTGTTTGGAACAGTCATGTTAAGCAGTCGTGCTTAAACATATGTCACGTCAAACTTGTGTCTGAGTTGCGCGGAACAAAAACACCAAATAAATACAACATGAAAAATAAGAGAACATGGTGCATCTGGTTAATAGTTTTACTCATAATTGTGTTAAGTAAAGAAGATTTGATAATTGGTTTGTTGGTTGGGAAAACTGGGTGGTAACATACATGAGCAACCGTGCGTGATTGCCAAGTATGTTTGGTTTTTTTTCCCCATACACTTTTACCACCTGTCAATGGGCCACGGGGCGAATCTAAACAGTAGTGCGTTTTAACTGTCGGGGAAAAATACATAATATTGACATTTCCCACTGCAAATTAGCGTGTAAACTTGAATTATGGGGTGAGATTTGCAGGACGGGTGGCAGCTGTAATGCATTGAAGCATTTACAGACACTAGCTAGTATTACTGAAGAGGTCTGTAAGAGGACTGTTAACTATCCTTGCTCCTTCGTCCGGGGTGTGTTGTGAGCTATGAGGGGCACTGTGGCCCAGCTTAATGTGTAATGCAACTCATTCCAAGGTGTTCTTTCACTTTGAATTATTAAAAGCCTATATCTGGATGGCAGGTTTCATGTTCTTCACGTTGAATAATTGAATGTAGCAGACCAACAATATGCAAATTTGTGTAGCCTTCAGGGTCGGAGGTCAACATTGATGGCATATCCACACGTAATAATCTTATGAAACCATCTAATGATCAGTATCGTCAGTCAACCGTGGATTGATGCGCTTGATTGGCCCGTGGGTTTAATTGATAGTCTCAATAAGTTTAACGCAGTTACAACGAAATTATTGTATGACATCAAATTATTCCCTCGTTTTCAATTATTGTATAAGTTAATAAAGTGTTGGCTAGTGGCGTAGCAAAGGGGAGCGGTGTGTGTGTGTGTCTAGGGTGGTAAAGGTAGGACCATCAAGACAAGAGGTGGCTGGAAAAGGATGGACAAGGAAACTTCCTTATGACTAGTTTATAATAGTACTTTATCTACGGGCGTCTCGACGCGCTCGGTTTTTGAAGTGTTAAATTATAAAGAGCCATTTGTATAGCACATTAGGGGTTTACAAGATGCTGTGGCACAGACACCAGCCACTGCCAGAAACACCTGGAAAATCCCCTTCTCTTAGCAAGAAGTGTGAATGGGTTCTTTTACGTGCATTACACAACACACGGGACCTACGGTTAACGTCCCTATCTTTAGACGAAGCAACGATGATCAAATGTCTTGGTTGAGGACACAAGACCAGGACTCGAACCAGCACTCCGCTGATCAGACATACCAGAGCATGAGTTCGGTGTGCTTGACCACACGGCCACGACACCCCACAAAGAGGTGATTTCTGTGACCTTTTAGGGGCCGGAAGCTTGACCTGTCCACCTTCATCTACCTGTGATATTGTGCAGTTCTAATGCATTTATTTTTGGCTTAAAATACTGGTATCTACCCTGCCTTTCACGTCTGTGGACTCTGGTTTGAATCTGGATTGGGTGTTCAGTCCTTAAATGAATACGTGGAATTTTCTCAGTTGGTGGTTCTCCTTCTGGCATCTAAAACTTAGAATTCTTTCTCGTCTTATCCACACCTTCAGGCCTATGGGCTACAGTGCCGGTCACTTTTGACAATTCTTTAGTTTTATTACCAGAAATATAAACATAAGAAAAGAGAAGGAATAAGAAAAAAAACACTACCTTCCGAGTGTATTCAGAGACACCTTATATAGAAACGAAAAGTTCACGCACTTCCCTCCAATTAAAATTCTTGGCATTCATCATGATTAATTACATCACCGATAACAACCAATTAATTCAACTTAAACTAGATATCAACTCAGCGAGATATCACTGACTTGCTCAATTTAATTAAATTTACAAGACGCTACGTTTTAAAGGCGCGAATTTATTCTCTGAAACGGGAGAAACATTTGGAATGTTTGGGGGGAAATATACCCCTTGCATTGGCCGCCATCTTTGATGTCAAACAAGTGGAAACGTGCAGCCGTGTACGCGCTCTGCACGACTCTCGGGGTGGGGGGGCGACTGTTTGTGGCTGGATGACGTCATATTATGCAAGGGGTCTATTGTTAAAACCTGTAATGTTTGGAGTCCAATCCTAGTTGATCGTAAAGCTTTAATGGCGGGGGACCTTGTGTCGCGTTTCGTTTTAGGACTGGCAGGAAATTTCCTTCCTCCGCGATACTCGACAAGGGTAAATCAATGAGTGCTGACTGAATTTCATAAGGAAAACAGCGAGCCAAGGTTATTGGACAGACACTTGACTTGTGTACAAAAACGTCAGACACCAATATCGATATAATGTAATTGGTACAGCTTGTGTTTTTCATCTGATGTTGGCATGTAGAGACAACAGTGACCTCTGTAGAGCGTGCGGCCAACACTGAACATGGTAATCGCACTCTAGCGTTACTCAACATAATCCATCTAATTACAAACTTAAGCTGTAAAGATCATCGGAGTCACAAGAATATAGTGAAGAACAGAGTTAAAATGTTTTCACTGTTTTCAAGCATCGGATTTTTGAAGTCGCGAGATCAAAACAAATTGTTTGACTTGCTGAATTTCAAAAGCTATTTAATTTCAAGCAAACATATTTTAGTAGAAGTTGTCCACCACGTCCAGTTGCGTAACCAGACCCCCCCCACACACACACACCCCAAGAGATCATAATAAATGCATAGATGAATGTTTCGATGCTTTAAAATACCCAGAATTAATACTACTACTAATAATAAATAGACACATAAAAAACAAATAAAAAACGTTTAAAAAAATTAATAATTAATTAATAAATATAAAATAAAACATTAAAAAATTAAATAACAATAAAATAAATAAATAAATATCACAACTAACAAACAAAATACAAATAAATCAATAAACTAATCAACAATAAAATAATAAAACATCAAGCAAATAATATAGTAGATAAAAATATAAATAAATAAATGCCACGACACAATTACAATATCTGGTTGTGCCAGTGACCTTGACCATCTTATACCATGTAATTTAACTGAGTGCAAATACGTGAATATTCATACTTTCATTTTTTACAGCGTGCACACAAAGCCAAGATTGTAAGTTTCTCTCAGATAGATTGAATGTTCTCATTGATCCTCCATTCCATTATTTATAAATATGAACTACTACGTCGATCAAAAGCAGCCATCCATTGCCACCAGTCAAGACATGTTTTAAATAAATTATGCTAATTTTTACGCGAGAGGGAAAATTCTCACACAGTCACCAATTTGGATTATCCAGCGATGAGCGTTTGACTATCGGGCGGTATGGTATCCTGCGTGCATGCAGCAGCTTTCAATGGCTTTTCGATGGTTCTTTTCGAATTCATGAATAGGCGCGTGAAGAGGTACGGTATAGTTCGAGATAAGGCGAACACTCAATCTGAAAATGGTTGGCGGAAACTCCTCCTCAGAGGTCAAACGTTTACCGAGTGTTGAGGTGCCCTAGAATGAAAGCAAGGTTATAGGAGTAATGTATGTTGAAAATCATAACTTGTGGTAAATTTGATCATCTATACGTAGCCTCGTGTTTGTATAAAAATCAAATCTAGTGCGAGGTTGTACCTAGACACAGTAAATAGCAAAGGTGAATAAATACGTCCCAGCTTGCTAACGTTATGTATTGTTTGCCACTATGCGGTATTTGCGGCCAGTAATTATCGCTGCCTTGAGCAAATGTTTAAAATCCAAGCACACGTTACTTTTACATTTTCATCGTATTTACTGCCAGAACATTCGCTTAGAAATTCTCTCGCGTAATTGCATCTGAGATAAATTGGATATGTGTCGGGCTGTCTGGACGTACAAGAGTACAATGCTTGGAACAGGTAATAACTGGATGTATGAGCAAATCTAAAATATGTGATTTGAATTGAATTGAAAAAAAAGGATGACGTCGACGAGGAGGTTGGACGTCCTGAAAGAGAATACGGCTATGAAAATACATTTGAATAAAAATTCATAGAATATTTTGTATCCAATGCTGTTATACCGAGGGTTGTTTGTTGGATTGTTTATTTTTAAGTGATACTAAATGAGAGGTTTTGGTTGTTACCTGAAACCATCTGCATTGTTTGTGTTTTTTTGTTTTGACATTTATGAATTGTTAGCTGAGATCACACCCAGTGCAGTTTTTGTATTATACATGATTGGTAAGGGCGAACAGCATCTTTAGTCTGAAAGCTTACTGATTAAGTTTATACT
>CM021531.1:17326498-17339133 GCA_010994315.2 Pisaster ochraceus
TCGATTCCGACGCGGGAGTTCTTAGAGATCGTATTCGTAAACGGTATTTGGAAGTATATGTTTCGTTGTTATTTTTACGAGCTGAAATAAATTTCCGCGCGTCAACGTCGGTTTTTGGCGTTGCTTCGATGGTTATTATGATTACATTATTTTCTCTTAAAATTGATATAGTGAGTATAAGGGCATTGCTCAATAATGAATTTCAAAAGGGAGGTCTCCAGCTTTTGACTGTTGGTAGGACACACAGGAATCTGTCTGAGATTGTGAGGAAACATTAATTTGTCACGAATTGTTATATATAATTTTTTCTTCCTCTGACTGCACAGCAGGAACAAAGAAACAGTCTCCCTGCGCCACCGGGTCTAGATCAAACCGCTCCGTTCCAAGTTCAAGTCCAAGGATCGGAAGCGTCGATTCACTGCATGTAACCATTGATGATGCCGAGCCAGATCTACTCAGCATGTCGCCTGGAAGAGACAAGCCGGTGGCCGGGGAGACTCCCCAAAGCAGTCAGAAGGCAACCAAGTCCCGTCATCAAGCTACCTTAGCCAACGGAGTCAAGCACATGAAGAGACTGAAGCATCCAGCGGACCAGAGCTTGATCCTCCCTCTACTTGGGACACTCCTCTTTGTTGTCCTTGCTCTAGTAACCTGCATTCCAGTTTTAATCGTAACTGCCATAGTCGTACCTGTAGCGTACATTACACGTAGACTGGTTTCGTGCCAGCGCTGCTCTTGCCTACGTTGTCCAAATTTATTATCTGCCGTAGACCGGTTCTGGTTAAACGAGACGGAACTAAACCAAGCAGTAAATCATAGCTTACTGCATCTTGATGGAAACATTGAGGTGACACGGGTACGTGATTTGCTGCTGGCCAGGGTGGTATCCGCCGAGAATAAACGCGGAACTAAACTGTACGCCCGGTTTACCCAACGCGTCATCCCGGTCATGTGCGGCTACCAGTGGAGCAACGATGACGAGTTCAATATTGATAACCACATAGTTAAAGTTACCGAGTCTTTCAGAACTAAAAGTGACGTCGTGAGCTACATCTCCAAACTGGCGTGTATTGGTTTGAGGCACGACAGACCACTGTGGGAAATGCATGTATTGCAGCTGGGGGTCGAACAGCCAGACACGCTTCTACTATTCCGTATCCACGCTTGCATGTCAGACGGGGTCAATCTGAACGAATTGTTACATAAAGCACTGGCTGATACCCACACCAAGGTACCAGCTGGTACGCCACGAAAGACTCGCTTCGGGAAACGTGCAATGGCGTTTAATGCAATAAGAGCACTCATAGTCGGTCCTCTTGTACTTTTAAAGCAAGTCTTCTGCAGCAGCGAAGACTTTAGTCTCTTTAGTGAGCGAAGAATGACTGGACAGAAAAGGGTTGCTTGGTCCGATGCAATACACCTCCCACCGGTCTATCGTGTCAAAATGGTGACAAGGTGCACCGTGAATGACGTAGCACTATCGGCAGTGATAGGGAGCCTGCGACTTTACCTTCAAGCATCGGGTGTGCACAACCCGAAACAGATTCATTCGAACATAGCTGTGGACTTCAGAGGTTCCGAGTCGCCACGCGGAGTGGGCCCAATGGGTAACCGCTTCACTCTCTCTAACCTCAAACTGCCAACTCACACGGAAGGGGCCATCCCTAGATTATGGGATACCAAAAGGCGCATGGACGAACTCAAACTCTCAGCAGAGCACGTGGTGTTCTACGGTATGACGAAAGCCGTCATGACAACATTCCCCGAGTCCATCGCCAACGGTATACTCTCGTCCTTCTTCGGCGGGAGCAGCTGCACCTTATCCAATTTAGCTCTTGGTGATGAAATCTTAACTTTTGGCGGGAACCATATCAAGATGTTATTGTTCTGGATGTCCCCAGTTGACGATGTTCCTATTAGTATATCTATTCTGACGTATGCAGATCAGATGAGGGTAGCTATTGTTGCTGATTGTGGGATTGTGCCGGACCCACAGCCAATTGCGGACGAGTTTAAAAATCAGGTAACATTTTTTGTTTTCTAAATCAGCTAATTAGATTTAAGGTGTGATGCTCATTTACATTTTGATAACCGTTTTAGGGGTACATTAATGTGTAAGCAAAAGCCACAGAGTGATGAAACCAGGCTTGTTATTATAATAGAGCAAGGACAGAGCTTGCTCTATGGTGTGTGTACATGTAGACGCACGCCCTCAATAGTTAACAGAGGTCGGTTACAATATAGTGTGTAAACAGAGCTTTAGGTGCCCTCAGACTTTGTTATCGTCGGTGGATCAGATTGGCTCAGTATTTTCTTTCCCTGCCTTTCTCCCCCGTGAACCCCCGAGCTCGTCATGTTGATGGGGTTCTCATACCCAACTGATTGCTTTGGGTTTTGTTTCCACATTCTGGGGTTTTCCTCTCACATCTAAAACTGAACCTTCATCGTCTTCTATTCTTCATGTTAATGTCGCCAATTTAGCTGTTGTGCGTCTGATGAAATAAACAAATAAATGTATATTCATTGTGTGTACATTCATGTCTGTGTGCATTTCAGATCGAGACTCTGGTCAGCCTCCTTGCTCACCGCCGAATACCTGGAGAATACAGACGCCGCGCATTGGACGAGGATGAAGACGAGGTACAAGACAATGCATTGCAATAATGCCCTTCTGTGCTTGTGCAACACCCCTGCTCCCCAACGTGACAGTGTCAACTCAAATGTTTCGAAAGCCCTTATTTCAATGTGTTTATGACGTATGTTAAGTTTGGGGTGCACCTAGCCCTGGTAGGACCCCAGTCTCCATTGTGTGCAACGGAGGAGTCCAGTCTGGTCTAGGATGCACCTGCAGCATAGACCTTTTAAAAGCAGGGTATACTTTTGGTAAATACTCTACTGAAGAGCCGTCCATAGCATAATACATTAGGAGGAACGACTGCCTTTGGAAAAATAGTTGTAGAGAAAGATGTCTTTCTTGGGCATTTAGAAGCACAAAATATTATTCTATGCTTTCTTTCATTCATTGTTTTGTCACAACTTTGATGACCGACTGAGTCTGAACTTTCACAGGTTTGTTATTAAATGCGTATGGAAAACCAAGTAAGGATATTTGTCTTTGACAATTACCAAAAGTATGCCCTGCCTTAAAACAAATGACAATCAAAGGGTAATTTCCGTTTTTCAGGTACATGTGTTCCGTGTGCATACGTCTTTAAAGGTGTAGATGGTTAGGGTTAGTGTTGCCACCACCAAGGCAAGTATGATTGATCGCACGCCATGCCAGAGCCAGTCGCAACCAATCTCGTGTGCAAACACGCGGGATGCCTTTTTTTATTTTCACAAATAATTATTATTGGCCTTCTTGGAGGGGCTGTTTTCCAGTCATGACATCCGGGTCTATGTAAACAATCAGGCTAAAGCCCCCCCCCCCCCTCCCCCAGGCTATAGCTGCATTAGGATACTGCGGAAGATTGCTATTTGTTGACCGCTCAACGGAGGAGTAATTAATTTAGCAAAAACTAATATTTTAACAAACTTTTCCAGGATGAAGAAATTGACTCACTGGAAGAAGAAATTCGAACGCCATCATCGGCCTCAGGCAGGAAAACGCGCCCCCTGTCGGCTAGTTGTCTCCAGCGACCCAGCTCGCGTTCTTCCTCCGTGATGCGACCACTTTCCACAGTCGGCGATAATGAAGTAAATGGGACGCTAGAGGGCACACTTGCCTACGGCCACGAAACCACTGACGTAGGCACATTCAGAAGTTCCTGTGAAAGGCGAGCGGAGAGTGGGAGCAGCATGGAGTGTGTCAGCTTCTCGCAGGAGCTCAGCCATTCAGACGGAGGTGAGGTTGCCTTCGACATCTCACCGTGCGTGGAGAGACGAAACTCATCCGGTCATCTTGTTTAACATTAAACTCACAATAAGAAGTGTCACCTATTGGAATAGGCCTATGTAGTTACTAGGATGCAATTCAAGAAACCGTACATTGTTTGTAAACTCTCTGTTGACGTCACCTTAAACGAAAATAGATAGGCCAATGTATGGTGTTTCAGCTCATTTTGTTTGTACCGTTTGGAGTAAACTAAAGGCCATGTCACACGAGGAAATTTGCAGGCAATGGGACACTTTGTGGCAGCAGACTTACCAGGTCAATTTTCATTGTTAACGTAGTTCTGAGCATACGCACCTTACCGTTTACAATGGATTTACCAGGTAAGTCTGCTGCCACCTAGCGTCCCAGAGGTCCCCCATTGCTACAGGCTACCTCAAACAAGCAAATCCATTCACATTTCAGTTTTCTCATTAATTTCCTGCTGGGACAGTAAGTTAGTTTCAGCTGGAAGAATGTCTTTTGTGCTGACGGAGTGTTCCTTTTGCATACAGTGCAAGTGGCGGTGTGGCTGGAGACTCTGCCCCCCCCCCGGAAGTTTTGTCCCCCATAATGTCAAATTGTATAGACAATTATACAGATTACGCCCTCTCTTGAACAAACCTCCTCCAGCCAATGTTAATTTAGCGCATGGGGTGCACATTACACACTGGGGGGCAAAATCCTTTGGGACAATGGCCTCCAAGTTGCCTGTAAAAATGGACCTGTGTGACAAGGTCTTTAAGAGAAGATGTCATGAACTTTTTATTGTGTCGTTGTAATGCAAATAAAAATAAAAAAAACGTTAAGCGATTATACATTTAACCAGAAACTTTCCATATCTGCCAACTGTTGTTATACTTTCGTTCTCTTGGAGAAATCGTGTATAGTGAGAAATAATTGATGTTCGTCTCACTGTTATCGGTGAATGCAACGGGTGTGTTATCATCAACCATCCGTTGGCAAGCTTTCACAATTTGCCAAACTATAAAATGGATATACTTGTACTTATAAGAATATTCTATGATATTTTTTAATGGACTGTGTAATGTGGTGATAACCTTTTCTATCTTATTTTTATTAATGACGAGTTGTGTTAAATTAGAGTGGCAGTTCTGTGCGGGGGCACCACTGTGCGGAAGACCCTCCATACAAAAATGAATATTTGAGATTTTGTTTTACTTGGTCCAACGTCACCTGTTGCCGGATGTTCCTCAATTGCTATTGGTTGCATAATAATTGTGCAGGTTTTCACTGGGAAAGTTACCCTTTATTTCACCTTGGAAGGTTTGGTATGCGCTTGTATCATATCCATTGAGATTGTGCGTTTGTTAGTTTCCTTTGCCATGTGTCAAATGACTATAGTGTGACCATGTTCACCCTTTGATTTGCTCTGCTCTTAATTGGTATCAGATGTGAGGAACTAAACGCGAGTGTAAATGTGGGGCCAATACGCTATGTGGAAAACCTTCCACACAGGTATGCATTGATGTAATTCAAAAACATAAGTCGTGCCCCGCAGTTTAATTTACCAGCATCACTTAAGTTGCTGTGGCGATGAGTCAAGGTCCCATACCTAGGCAGCCGTCCGGTTTAGTTAGGCCAGTCTGGCAACCTGTTTTATACTTTTGTTGTCAAAGAAACCGCCAAAGTGACAACGGACCCCGTTGATGGTTCAAATTAAAGCCCAAGCTGTTATCTGGTGCTCACTTGTGACGAAGTGTGGACCTGCGAACAAGAGAGGTCCACATAAGGGACTTGGAACACTATGTGGACCTACACACGTCAACACATTGTTTTTAAGGTGTTGAATTTTCCTGAAAGTGTACAGAACAAAGGAAAGCCACAGAGTGATAGCAATTAACACAGAGCTGTGTGTGTCCGAGTGAAATCACCACTGGGTGGTGCTCGGCTAAATAAGCTGCTCTTCTTCATTTTGAGCTTTCGGAGAGCAAGTTAAGACCACGGTTTGCTTGACTGGGGAAACCACGAAGTTAATATCTTCTGTCTGTGGTTTTATGCCTAACTACTGAAAAATGCTAGTAGGTAGATTTTTAAACAAGAAATTTAATGTGTAGTTTCGAAACTATCTCGAGACCGCGAACTGAATAGGGGGCTGTTATTTTCAGAATTTAACTTAAAAATGCATTGCAATATCTACAAAATGATCAACTTGGAATATATTAAGACTTGTTTTTGTATATTTTTTTCACAAAGAGTCCAAGTAGGGTATAATTAACATATCGATCAATGCAAATTTCGTTTAACCGTAAAACATTAAGGGCACTGTTTGGGTCAGGTCAGTCGGGGTCAAATGTCATGAAGATTATCGATTGTGTCATAATTGTTTCAGTGTACTTTCCGTCATACAAAGAGCAGTTTTTTCTCTGTTTTGCTCATTAGTCTAGAAGTATATACCACACCAATGAAGATTTGAAAATCTGTAATCAGATTAACTAATCATGTTAGTTTAATATAGAGTATTGTTGAATAGAAGACCATCTGCGCAGGACTCACTAATTTTGAAGCACCCTGTTTTTTGGAACTCTGACAAGAGTTGTGTGATGGGCAGCTGCATGCCAGGATCTTCATAAAAATTATTTGCAAAGGGCGCTTTCATTTTCACATCGTGAAGTCTTTGGAGAGCTTTTGGAGGAGTACCGAGGCCTTTGGAGGAGTACCGAGGCCACGACCAGAGCAACGGAGGCCACGGCCTTCGTGGCCTCCGTGTAATTCAAGGCCTTTAACATTCTATTTAAACACACACACTAGCATTTGGCGTACCGTCTGCGTATTATCAATAGAGTCTATAGACACTTAGCTGTTACCAAGGTAGATTTTACCTCATAATTATTTAAAAATTCCAGGGGAAACAATACTGGTTTCGCTATAGTGGCCATTTGGGTGATTTCAAAGGTCAAATCATCCGATCAGAAAGTTCACGATCGAAACGATTCATGGATAAAGCGAACATTATCCGTAAAAAAGTGAGATCTCGTACTTTCTGAATGGGTTATTTGTGTGTGTGGTAATAAAAAGTACTTACTTGTTATTACCACACACAAAGATCTGTTCCAAAGTGGAACACGCGTCATGTAATTTTGCAATGCCTAACTGCCCCTGCCGACATCCCTAAACAATGTAAAATTGGAGTTCAATATTGAATAATATTGATTGACAACGCTTTGCAGGGTCTCCCTGTTTGTACTCGCCGATGAACTACTGCAACTCATTACAATGTGTGATTTGGGTATTGAAGTCAAACTATAGTGGTACAGGAATTGTAACACCACCTTACATCGACATCGATTATTATGTACATGATTTTCAGTCAAGGAACTAGATCAAGCATATCATGTGCAGTCCACGGAAACAAAGGCGAAAATAAATTCGGTATGTAGCATGATGTTCATTATTTATAATTGAGAAAAAAAAAAGAGAAAGATCGATGAACCATTCTTGATATTCCACGTAGACCGTATCGTTTCTTTAAAAAAAAAAGTAAGAAGACGGGGCCGTGTGTAGATGTAGCCGTTAAACTGTTACAATTTATTATTCCATCCAAGTATTAAAATATTATAGGAAGACGTTGTTCAATTGACCATCTGATACAAACTATGAGTGTATGTGCTTGATCTGTTGGTTTGTAAACTTATATCTGAAATAAAAAACTCTTCATTGAAGATTGCCAAATAGGTCTGATGAGTCTTATTCAGATTGATCTGTGAAAGTATGTTATTTTAAATATTCATTTATTCATGTTGTTGGGGGCCCTAGATATCTTTTTAATTTCTGCAGTCATAGATGCTTATCGTTTAGGCACAGATCATACTTAACTTGGTGCATTCCGGTACTTTGACACAATGGATCTTCTGCAATGAGTTTTAAATCAATATCAACGTCAGCTTTTCCATCTAGCATACAACAGTCATAAATCGTCGACAGAGGGCGCATCCATTTTTAGTCATTCAAAGATCGGTGATTACGGCCCTGGAGTCAATCGATCGGTCGACTGTGTAATAGGCCTGTTGGTGAGTCAGCTCAAAATATAGCCATTGGGCGGGAAAGGGCGTCTTTCGAAGACCGTTTCGTCGAATGACTTAGCCTACTTTTAGTTTTAAGTTTTGCCTGAATGTATTTTCGTCTGAATATTATCTTTTCGACAACAATTTCTTTTTATCACCCTCTTGTTTTGGCCTGAAAAAGTTCAACGAACTATTATGACTGGTCTTTGCAGGTTGTGTAAAATTCCTTTAATTTTGGGTTATGGCTGTGAGATATAGGGCCTGCTGGTACTGGGTAACTAATAGATTCAAATAATTGTCAATGATAGTTATGATATCGAAGGTTAACGTTCTTCCCAGCACAGTTCTACAACGATAGTGGTATCGCGATACTCACGTTAAATTGTTGTTGCCGATCGATGAAGTTTCATTTTGAGTCGACGCATTTAAGGGGAGCAGAGTGGTGGGAATCACCCGAAACGACCAATTGGAATTGGACACTCAAGTTGTGTCTTACCAAGCAATAGCGGAGAGAGAGACACAAGAAAAACAAATCCGACGAATTTAAATTTTAAGATTCTAGCCTACTTTCTCTATCGACAAAAACATTTTAGATGATTGATTATCTTTCAAGTCAACTCAGAACTTAATGATAGAAAGACATAAACAGTTTTAAATATCATATAACTTCAACTTTTCAGGTTACTAACTTCAACTTGCTGCCCACCCTTGTTCCGTACTCAGAGGAGGCCGCCCATTTACTGCAACTTTCCATAACTAAAAAAACACATTAAAAAGCCTGTAATAGCGCCACCATGTGTTTCAGAAAGTAATTATCATGGCGGACGGTACGACCAATCATTGACGTTATTTACGATCACATGCACAGCCTTCGCCAATGAGAAATTGTTGTTATGTACGCTTAGTAGCGGTAATGAATACCGTCGAGTGAATTATCATCGTCGACTAGACAGTAAATCTACTGTGTAAATGCTTATCCGAAGACTTAGGTTGACCTAATTGTCTGATTAATTTCACCACTGACACTACCAGCCCTTCTGCTCATCTTGGTATTTAGTTATTTTTTCATCAGTCTATCGTCGCCTGACCTGCAAATTCTCTTCCGACTTATAACTCAAGTCAACTCAAAACTGCGCCAGTGCGAGTGAGGGAAACCGCTGCGGGGATATGTACCACCTTGGGTGAGTAGAAATGGTTGTGACATTTCTGGAAACAACTAGGCCTATCTTTCTATGTCCCCGTCCGCTCAGAGAAAATTTTGAAATAACAAAGTCTTGATTTTGTATTGTGAAAGCTTGTTATAGAGCTGGCTGTAGTTCTGTAGCTATGTCAGTGTGCAAAATTGTTGTATACCGTCTCGGGCTCGGCGGCGTCTATCTCTCTGCAAAATAGAAAATGGTCTCACGTCTCGGTCATGTCAGTGTCTGGCACTTGTCACGGTCAGTGTCACAGTGTCAGTGACAGGTTCAGTGTCAATCCTTTTTTGGGGGGCTATTGTTAAACTTATTACCACTAGGTTGGCTGAGGTGAATCTTGATTAGCCTGCTTTCCAGATCATTAAATTGGGCAGCTAATATCGGGGTGCATCCTCGACGACGGCCTTTGCTGGGTGGGTCGGCGTTTTAAACCAATTCCGCTTACTACCTACACAGTACACTAGCCTCACTTGTGTGGCCAAGGAACGGGAAACCTGAATCCTTGGCCACACGTCCAGACCCATTTTTGCTTAAACTTACCGATAATAAAAAGGCGCATACCCTACGGGCAGGTTGGCGGTTAAACCACCTCAATGTGTTAACTTACCTCTCACTAGCTTGACCTGGGTGTTTTGGGTGATTAAATAAATAACAATTTTAATAAAAGATATTTCAATTCAAAATATTCAAATTCCTCCGAATTACTTTTCGCAATATGTACTGTACTGACATGAGCGAGGCCATTTTGGAATAATCCAAATCATGCCAATCAAGTATCTACGCCATCGGTCGTGAATTAATTGTTATTTTTAAATCATCTTTTTTATTTATTTTTTTTTATTTATTTTTATTTTTTTGGGGGGGATGGCTTAAATGTTTAATGTAACGTCAAAATAACTGCATCAGTAGCCAACCTTTTTTATGTTTATAGACAGTTTGTTGTACATGTTTGCTTAACTTTTTTCGTTAATGAATATTAACAATGTCAGTTTATTTCAAGGACAGGTGAATTAATTATGAAAAATAAATGAGCGAGGTTAATTACATACTGTAATTACGGAGGAAAAACCAGTAACTTTGAAACAGACTTGATAAAAAGGAACAATATGAACTACATATTGTAGTAGAGAGAGAGGATTCTGATTGTTGTAGCAGTATTAATTTTATTTTAGAGATTTTTACTAACACATTGAGTAATCCGATGGGATAGTCACAGCGGTGTTTTAAAAGGAGACAGGAGTTCTTGCATTTTCCAACTTTTTGTGCAGAAAAACAACAATTTAATACAAACTTCAGTTGTTATAAACATATCAAGACCACAATTGTTTATTACTTTGCAAGCTAGAGGCATCAGTGTATTTGTAAAACCCCATATCACCATCGCTCAGTCATTTTACACACACCCTGAGAGTCAAACAAGTTGCAGTCTGGTTAAACCAATTCGCTTTGTGTACACAGTTAGTCTACATGCCATACTGCGGAGTACAGGGCGATCTATCGATGGAGGCCAAAACCAGACACAGAATCATCTGTCTCTTTGACTTAGCCCAAAACAAATGTTTCTATCGGCTGTTGAAATCCTACATACTTCACAACAAATTTTCCCATTGGTTGATTGAGCTGTACGGCTAGCTGAATGCTCTCAACTCGTTCGCAATCCACTGTGTGTAGTTTAGCTACATGTACATAGCTAGCTAGACGTATCTGTGTGCACTGCCTGGTACATGTAGCTCTATGCTCGAACCATCGGCAGGGTGAACTTTAAGAATGTTCCATCCACAGGGCAAAATTTGGTTAATGCTTGTGGTTTACTTTCGTAGTTTTAACTTAAAAGGGTAGCCTCAGATTTATAAAACACCAACAAACCAAAAATCGCTGAGTTATCGCTGATCCTAATATTATTATATCGCATTTAAGGCAGCGTGTCATGGTTCAGTCAGAGCTGTGCATTGAGAGAGATTTTCGACATACATGTAGAGGGACCAGTTTTCTTTGTTCACATATGGTTGCTGGACGCCATTTTTTGGTCCAAATGTACCACAACCCATCCCCGTTCCCAGGAGTGATCGATCTCGCCACGCCAGCATGGTTCATTAAAATGTGCTACAATCTAGCACATTTTAATTAGGCCTGAGGCCGATCCATTCTACACTACGTATGGTAACCCGCATTTTCACATGCGCATACTAAGCGTCCTACATGTACATACATGCGCTCGAAAGTTTTTAACAAGCATACACGCAAAGTACACCATGTAGTCATTCTTAGGAGCCAATCAGCGCTACTTTTTAGTACATCCCTACCAGGGGTTAGTGACAAGAGAGGTATTGATACGGTGCACTGCCCATGGTAGCGAGGCTAAACACAACCCAATGCCCAGTCTAGTGTGGCACCCTGTATACGCACGTATATGCGTTTTTTTGGCAACCAAAAAGTGCTTCTAATCGCAAGTTGTCGCAACTCTCTCATACACAGCTCTGGGTTATTATTGTTGTTAGACATTAGATGCCTTCTCTTTATGCAGTGAGTCTAATTGTCGCTGCAGTATTTAATGTTGTTTTCATATTTACCATGATCTCTTTGACATGTCATCCCAGAGTTTACTCTGCCTTGTCCTTAATCCTAATCATGGGTTGCAAAGTAGAGCAGTTGTTTAATGTAGTTTTATCCCAAATCATGTTTTTCAAAGCAAAACAGTAAATATTTCGGCATACACTAAGACATAAAACCGGTCTAATCTTCGACATCTTCCCATGTTTTAGTCTGTAGTTTCAAAATGTAGAGGCCAACTTGTCAATCCCCATTTCAAATCTTAAATGTATCTGAGGGGAAAAAAGGGAAAAACCCAAATACCCAGGCAGAATGACTGACAGCATATTCATAGCCAGGCTCAGCCTTATTTACAAATAATCCCTTAAACTATATCACTTTTTCCGGCACCACCTGGAAAGGGTTGTGAGGAGCAACAACAGGTGGGTTGACTGCTCAGCCTACAATAATTTGAGCACTGCTTGCACATCACCTGATGTCCAAATAGTTACGGAAATACACATTTTTAGATACAGTACCAAATTTTTTAAGAGAAAAACAAAACCCCAACAAATACCACTTTTAGGTGTAATTCGTTTAATATTATGATTTAAAAAAAAGACAATACCTCTTGTTCTTGTTCTTCCCTGTGTCTTTTCCTCTTGGTGTCTCTCTTTTATAACTTGGATGAAGGAATCGCCGCAATGCCCCCCTCCCTCCCCCCCCCAAGAAAAATAATAATAAATAAAATAAAGAAGTAAATAAATAAACTTTTTTTTTTCTTCTTCTTTTTTACTTTTACTCTTTTTTTTCAAGAGGTGTTCCGGGCGGAATGCCCAATAACAAATGTACAAACACCTAACAAAATTCAACTTTCATAAGAAAATGAGCAATAACTGTTGGCTTTTTGCTTTTATTCATTCTTTTGGGGTACAAGTGTGCAGGAACCCAGCATTCTCAACTCTTTAAAGTAACAAACCTACGCATAGTATGGATGGCACACAATAAATTGCA
>CM021531.1:17390890-17418084 GCA_010994315.2 Pisaster ochraceus
CGTAAACACAACATTTATTTCATTTGGCCTAAGGAGTACAGAGCCCCAGACTGGGTCTACCCCTAGCCCTGGTAGGACGTCATGCATGCAACGGAGGAGTCCAACCATGGTCCAACCTGGGCTAGGTCTACCCCCATAGAGAAAGGACCTTTGTTGACTTGTTTTGTAGCCTTTCTCTGAGAGTGCGATACGGTCTACCTCCTCTGCTCTGACCTGTGGTCGTGGTAGCCCCACTTGTGTGGCCAAGGGACAGGAAACCTGAATCCTTCAGGTTTCCTGTCCCTTGGCCACACAAGTGGGGCTATGGTCGTGGGTGCTTGTGTTGTACGTATCGGAAATCGTTGCACAACACAAGACACATGTCCGATCATTACTCGACTAGCCTACTTGTACTCGACTCCCAATTGTAGGAAAATGCAGTAGAGTAGGTGTACTAATTCTAACTATAGTATAAACAAGTAAATACTTTTTATTTAGCACTTACCCGAATCCAAGTAGTTAAACAGGCAGACTCCACGATCGTAATGTAACGTGGCCAGGTGATCGTGTGAGCGATAAGTGTGCACATCCATGTACTTACGTGAAGTGTGTGAGAGGATGGCGCCATCAACGTTGGTATTCGACTAACAAACGTCGCTGGGGATCTGAGGGCACAAAAAAAGATTCATCAAAGATGAGTTGTCAGTATCACCATAGTGATGTGGATTGTCTTTCCATAGCAATTCAGATTGATCTGCAGTTAGTATCAATATTAGCTCTGTGTAAAATCAGCAAAAACCAACCAAGCAAACCCTGTTTGTTGTCACATGTCAATAGTTCCCCACTCACTCAGAGCAAATCACTCTCTCTCTCTTTTTACGAACAACTGCATTGTTTCTCAGCACGGAGATAGGCCAAATAATTCAAACAAGCCCGCACTGTGTGCTCGATCTGCTGAGTGGGTAGTGGTTCACTATGTGGAAAAAAGTAAAGTTTACTTCAATTATTTCATGCATTCTCCACAAATAATTGTACAGTTTTTAACTAATTGCAGAGATTAATCCAAAGCTCAAGACATAATCTACTTCTTGTTCTCGTAACCGACTGCATATCTTTTCTCTCTTACTAATGAGTATTGCCGAGGTTTAGGCCCCATTGAATTTAACATCATCCCCAATTTTCATTTTTTTCAAAATGTTTACAAAACTCTTTCACATCAAAAGTTCTAAACACAAGTTTCCACTTTTTAATTGTTTGTTTGTTTGTTTAGTTTCAGTAAACTGAGGTCTGTTTCTTTAATTTTATGAAAATAAATAGGCTCGGCTATTTCTATCAGGTGGTGACTACTTGAACATTGTCAGCCCCAAAAGAGAGCTTTGGTTCTCAGGAATTAGTTTCTCCTTTTTAGGTCCGTTATACTCCTTCCATTTTGTTCTCGAACTCTGGGAATGTGAGACTTTTTACTCGACAATTTCACTGAGTACATTCCTCGGACTGTGGTTTAGTGTGGAATGTCACCGCCCAAGATCTTTATTGTTATGCAAATTAAGAGTTTTGCGCTTTTTATTTTTAGGTACTCATGATGGGCGAATACAGCCGTGTCATTCAGATGGTGTCGCGGTCTGGAGGACAGCCATGGCCGGCCTTAACATGGTCCTTGGACGTCGCGTTTTAGGATGAACTTTACTGGTAAAATTTATCAAAATTTGCCACAGCCTATCATGGGCATTCACTTCAGAAATAGTTCGACAATAACTGGTGCACTTTTAGAACCAAGTGTGATTTTCTTTAGCAACGGCTTGGTCACTATTTGAAGTACGAAAAGTATGAACCTTGTGCATTTTTGTCACTGCCAGAAAGTTCTAACTAAGATGGTTTTGTTTTCAGAGACGGGGAACGACTGGGGCAGCTGTAAGCGGTAGACTAAGGTGGGGAACGACTGAGGCAGACCCAGCAGCCAGCTCCCGTCCAGCTTCAAGAGTGGAGACATTGATGGGACAGTTTAGTGAGTTGCAGGAATTCGAAGAAGGATTAGGCCTATCTTTGTAGGGAGTTGAAGATCGTTGGATAATGGTATATGTGGATCTGGACGTACATTAGAGTCGTCAACGGATCAAGGTAAGGAAAACTTTGCTGTATTCGACCTCCACCTTTTTAAGTTCGCTTGTGCGATTCACCTCTGTGGTATGTTGGACTTTATTTTTCCCACCTTTTTTTTAACTCCTCAAGCAACCGGTAGGAGATATAATTTTGACCTCTATCAAACAAGAATAAAAAGTTAGATTATTGAAAGACCGCGATGTGGAGGTCGGATAACGCAAGTTGGCACTCAAGATCAAGACAAGAGTGTGAAGACTGCGAAAGGTAAGAGAAGATCTAACCCATTCTCTTGCAGAGTCCCCCTTTCGACCTCCCCCCCCCCTCCCAGTGCTCGGCGATCTTGTTGATGTTGTCCTTGCTTAAACAAAACTTTCAAGGTGACTTCAAATTGTCTTGGCATTTCTTAATGTGCATATTGGTCGAAGCCAATGATGCTTTTTATTTAGGAGACTAGTCTTGCTGGACGTTTCTGTCGGGGTTGATACACCAAGTCGTCAGTTGTCATGTTTATTAGTATTTTTTGTGATTTTATTTGTTCAAATAGCTTAAATTTTATAGGAGAAGAGTGCGAAATATCAATAAAGCTTTATTCCTAATAATTTTCAGTAATTCCTCTAAATTGATGAGTAATTGTTTTTAGCAAATTAACCAACAATAAAAACCTGTAGATTCTGTATCTTTCGTCTCCGTGGCCTGGGATATTATAAAGTGTTGGCATAGAAATAAGACTAGCTATGAAGAAAATTTTGTACTGAAATCTTCACTGAGCTGAGGTAACACCTGTCCAACAGGGGCTGGTCATGCAGACGATTGTGTGTATCAGGTTATCTAAGTTACATGTTCCTGGTGAAGAAACTATGCTACCTAATGGGACAACTCAATAAAGAAAATCAATGAACAAATCAAAACATCGGTTTATTGATACGTTCCCTATAGACTCAACTTTAGTCCCAATCCCACAAGGGTCTTTATGTGAATGACATGCTCTCTCAACGACAAGGTGACTTAATCAAGTCCAGGGTGAGACAAAGTTTGGAACCGTTACCCAAATTTACCAATAATATAATAAGATGATGTTAAAGTTTACCAATATTAATTAATGGTGAGATTTAATGCCCTGTAATACATCCTTGTTAAAAGGCTTTCTGTTGAAAAAAAACTATTCGGGTAGAAAACTTAATTAAGATTATTTTGAAAGTTGTGCCTTTTGACAATCCAAACATTTACTTCTTTATAAGAGCTATGTATTTTTAAATCTGTCCCGGGAGATTCTGTACCCCATGGGAAAATAACATGGGCTGGAGGAGGTTGATTCAAAAGAGGGCGCTATCAGAAGAAATTTGTACACAGTTCGCCGTTTGGGGGGACAGAATCTCCGGGGGGGGGGCAGAATCTCCTGCCACACCGTTACAATTACTTTTGTGGGCCAACAAACACATCTACAGTATCCCACGTTTTGATGATTAGACGTATTTGAGATAATAATATCAAATCGTATAGAAATAGTGTTCAATCTTAGTCATCACTTTATTGTAGTGATGAGCACGATTGCCTATTTAAATATTCAAGTCCTCGATAACTATGCCAATTAATTAATTATTTTTAAGCGTATCATTATCTAATGATAAGTTCGTGATTTGAACTTTTATATCATAGATTTGACTGTATAAGCTAACGGTCGTCATGTGTCCTATGTGCATTAGCAGCCATTTCTCGTATAATAAAATGTACCAGACTAGTTTGTCTTCTAATATCGGCTTGAGGCTGTGTCCAAATTGACGGCTTCGTCAGTGCCTACGACAGGATTGAAACACCCCCATTCCTCAATATTGTCGCTGCAGACAATAGTCATTGATTTGCAGTTAGTCTGCTGCCACCTAGCGTCTCAAATGTCTCTCAATTTTTTTAAGGTGAAAGAAAATTAATGTAGACTGGTCCCCTGTCTTTATCCGCAAGGATCATAGACATGCACTGGTGTTACAAGCCGAATGGTTTCATTTGAAATTTGATGCAAAGACGCGTAACTATACCAGACTTAAATGCACATTATTATGGCACGCAAGGTCAAAGGTACATCTTGCAGGAAACCGCCAGGTTCTAAAGGCCGGTATATGGAGTTATTCACAAGCCTCGAAGTGTGACGTCAAAATGCCCGGGCAAAAAGAAATAAAGCTCCTTTTGATATAAAAACAGCAATAACGAACATTACGACAATCAAATAATTATAAGTTTGTGAGCAGTAAATGGGTTTTTCCAATGATAAGGTGCTCTGAATTAGACATCATGTAGACAAACCAAGATGAGGTATTAAATGCCTCTCTAAAAACGGCCAATCTATTATCTCCGTCGCACACAAACAAAACACCCCCATCCATCCTATCCATCCCAAACCAAGTTCTTTCTTCTATTACGTCATCAAAAAGTACACTTCGTGAACTATGACACATCATTCCACTTTGGCACACCGAGGGTGCACCTACTATTTTATTCAGCTGTCTCCACATACCGCACCGTAATGCAAGAAAGAAGGTTTACAATCTTCAATTCAACTATATAACTTCATACAAGTCGAAACCTCCATGTACAGAGAAACAAGGACCATTTTCGAAGCTGCGGCCTGGGATTGGGTGCGGGCTCCATCCGACTATTTGAAGCCCCGTAAGGAAACCGCACATTTTCGAAATTCATGACGGAGTCTAAGTCCGGCCCAAGCCGTCGTTTCGAAAAAGGCCAAGCTTACGTACGTATCATCAGACAAAATGGGTCTCCGAAGGAATGTTTGGTAATATTATTCTGAGTTTGGGGTTTTGTTTTCGTGCATTGTCCATAATGGGATCGAGGTTGTGGGAGACTGAGGCCGTATCCGAATTAGCGGCCACAGTTACGACTCCGGCTGTTGCTAATGGTGTTGCTAAGGACGTCCTATACTTCAACGCATGATGACGCAGCGATCCAGCCATAGCCGTAGCCGTAGCTGCCAACATACGGAAACGGCCTGATTTTAGCGGGAAGAATCCTGTAGTTACCAAATTCACCTGACGTCATCACCAAACTAAATCTTTGGGAGTCACTTTCCCAAGTGTGTGAAACTGTGTAGTGCGCATGACGTGTGTGCGTTAACACGATTACCATAAACTTGAAGTGCAATTTGACTCCCAAAATGACAGACCATTGAGCATTATAGTAGCCACGTGTGACCTCAGTGCAAGGGGTCAATAGGCAAAGGGTATCGTCCACAACCCTCAAAAAAAATCCCAATTGGTTTTTGTACGATTATTGACAGTCCGATGCAATAGTCTGTAGGGCGCAATTTCACAGAGCTGCTTGAGCAGAAAATATTGCTTAACACAGCAGCTTTATGGAATTTATCCTTGATGGTTGGAGCGTGAAAACCCTACTAATGCTATAATGGTACTGTACTTATCAGAAGGATAACTTTATCCTTACCAAACACCCCTGGGAAATAGTTTTCCATCTGGGTGTCTGATATTGTTCAAGATGTACACAATATAAAGAAGCTTTAATAATTAAATCTTTCGTTCATTATAGATATTTCCCACTTGACGTCACACACAGTGTATTAAAAGTTGGCCATCTTTACGGGCAATGAGCGGGCTTTTTTTTTTACGCGTTTTGAGTAAATACCTCGTGCTGAACGCGGAGTTTCAAGCTCCTTGCATGATTAGTTGGTGAACCACTTGCTCGTAAAGATGGCGTATAATTGCAGCCTCGCTACCACGGGCAGTGTGCTGTATCGATACCCCTCGTCACGTACTAAACCCTAGAAGGTTGTGATCGAGCTAGGCATTGTAAGGAAAAATGGCGCGGCGAGATCGTACACCATTGGGAACGAGGTTACGTCTGTTGGGAACTATCCATAGAGACTATTCATCAAAAATTGTCTTTCTGTCGCACAAAACCAGAAGACGAAAAGGAGCCTTAAAGACCGTGCAAGTCTCGAGCGTATTTGAACAGGGACCCGTTTAAGTGCGCGAGGTTTTTTTCTTTTCTTTTACGCATTAAAGCGATGTACGTGGGTGGGACCAATGTGGTCCCAAAAAAAGTTCGAACTTGAGAGAAAATGGCACGGTCTATGCAGCTCTCTGCACAAAACACACCAAACTGTGCACGGATCAAAGTATAGGCTTGCTGTTTCGTGGAACCAGGAGTTCTTCCGTTGATTTTGATTTCTGTTTATCAATTTCATTTTATTTGCATTTTCGATCATGAAGATTGGCAGTTCACAATAATTATTAGGAATAACACAGCGAAATAGAGATCGAATTGTAAAAAATCTCAGTCAAAATATCTTGTAAAGTTTCCTTTTAAAAACAATGTGTAATTAATCCTTTGTCAAGTCATAAAACGCCAAATGTTATGGATAATTATTTATTATTTAAGCGTCAAGTTCATTCTCAAGATATTCATTTCCAAACGTTGTTTTTAAAAAAGACAAAGTCCAAATGAAATTATTCATTGACAGCTTTTTCCACTGTCAATTCAAATTAACCACATTCAATAACGGACCCTGAATTAAATTCAATCCAATTTTGAGTTATATTGAGCAATGTACCCTGTTTTAAATATCTTTAGCATAAATAAATAATTTAGCATAAATACGACAGAAGTACACTGAGTGCCCTGAAGTTGGGCATTTGTCATGATCTCTCCCAATAATAATGCAATGCCTTGAGGAACAATACGTAATAGGTGACGTCTCAGCCTCTTGGTGGCGCTATACAGGTCTCGCTGACATTTAAATGTGGGTTTGGTATCCTGTGTCATAAACCTGCCTTAATGACTTCTGATAATTATGGTTAGAAAATCTGTTCGTATCGTACTTAGAAAGGTCACTCTGACCAATCTGGGAACTAGGACAATGTTATTATTTCAAAAAGGTTTTATTAGAAAAATAAAAATATATAAATAAACTCGTCATCCGTTTGAATAATAACCATTGCGCTTGCATTCTTCATCTGGCTGATGAAGGCATTAGCACATCACTCCACTTCCCATCAGTTTCTGGACGTTTGTTTCCTTTTTGTGAACAAATCAATAAACGATCCAAAATAATTAGTAAGGTCACTTGATCATATACTATTATTTTATGCAATTTGTCACTCTTTCCTTTCTGCCCTAAAAAAAGGGGGGCACTACCTTATTTAGCAGTACAAGAAGAAAACACTTCCTCTTCTTTCTTTTTTTCATTGTAGAAAGAACTTTTGACCGTAGCAAAGACACTTTCAACTGGAAGTAAAAGAACGGGCTTTGTCAGCTGCCTCTGGAAGGAGTTTTTTTTTTCAGACTGGGGTGCTCTTCATAATAAACTTTCTTCTCGCTAAAAGGCAGAGCAATTCCTCCTGTTCGTGGGAAGAGCACTTCCTTCTAATTGTATAGGAAGAGCACTTCCTTCTAATTGTATAGGAAGAGCACTTCCTTCTAACTGTATAGGAAGAGCACTTCCTTCTAATTGTATAAGGAAGAGCACTTCCATCTGATCATGGGAAGAACACTTTTCACAGATCTAGCCCTAAGAATTAGTAAAAATTCGAAATAGTTTAAAAAGAGGGTTTGGTGTTTCGAAAAATTGTACATTTTGGTTCACAATTAAAGATAAATACCGCCCTCCTCGGTCGACAAAGCTCAACTCCCAAGTACCAATAGACACAAATCGTCACATCGCTATAAGCTTTCTCATCATGTCTAGGTACACCTCTCTCTCTCTCACATTGTCTTTACCTCATAGTCCATTACCAATGGGCTCTGTGATAATAAATACAATAAATATTTCCATTGCTTCCCAAGCTCCCAGCTGTGTAAGTCATTTTGAATCGACCGGTGAGCAATGAAAGTTATTATTAGAAACTGAACTTTATAGTTGAGTTCAAAAGGTCTTTTTGTCTGGTTCGCGATGAGGGGGTGATCAGCGATTGCCATTGTCTGGCTGGAAGCCTATCATATCGCTAAGCACTGCCGTGATTGTGGTGATCAGATCATCTTTCTTGACCTCTGGTGACCCTGCTGTGTCTGTCTCAGTCCCGTTTACCGACGACAGTTCCCCGGATGTGCTGTTGCGACCACCATTCTGTGTTTGGAGGAAATCATTATTGAGGTTAGTTAGAGGTACACCAACGCCATATTAAGAAGTGGAGTTTTTTTTCTGACATACATTATTTACAGGTTGTTTCGATGCAATTGATATTCAAAAAGAATTAATTGGTTTGGGGTGATGTTCATGGTCTTCAACGCTAGGCTTATTTTCTCCACCGTGACAGTATTTCAAAAGCTTGAGGATTGGTATTAATTGTATAAAATAGGTAATCTTTCTGAGTGCAATTAATCCAGAAACATTATTTACTTGTTGGGGACAACCCTGTACAGAACTTCGGGGGTAGAAGTGCTGGTTCTGAGAAGGGCCAGTGTGGTCTCGACGTTTCGAACAGTATGTTCTGCTCTTCATTGGGGAAGCTTTAATGTACCGTAACATTCATTAGTGCATTTTTTTATTTTTTTATTTTTTTACGCTCGATCTTATTTGAGGGAGGCAAGAAGGGGGGCAAGTGAGCACCCTGCCCCCCTCTCGGGTTTCACGCCACTCACCTTTAAAGGGTGTATAGGTTCTTGTACTGCGAGTGGAGTAGTGACGGCAGCGGAATGGTCCTTCTTGTCTCCCTTCGTCTTCCTTTTCGAGTTGGACTGTTTCCGTTGTTCTCTGAGCTCTCTTTCCCGATGCCGCTGTCGTCTCCTTCGAAGCTTGGCTTCTCTTCTGCTGCTGCTTGATCCCCGTCTTTCACTGCTAAGTCCCCTCCTCCTACTGCTATTCGCTCTCCTTTCTGAGCTAACACCTTTGTGGGTCCTATTTCTACCTCGTTCCTTTGAATTGTCCCTAGTGTTGTTTGGTTCTTGTTTATTTACTCCATTTTCTTCGTCTGGGATGCTCTCTCCTCGTTCTGATGGGCTACTGTCGTCTGTTTTGCCGTAAGGTGCGCCCTCTTCGTTGTCATAACTGCCCTCGTTTGATTCTGTCGTGGCTGATTTACTTCTGTTCGTCACTATGTCCTGTGTGAGTGCGCCGTCTACACGTGACATTTGCGAGCCTTCGATGACTAGCTGGTCTGAGTAGTCGACAACCACCTCTTTCGTCCTTCGGTCTTCCGTTAGTGGCGCCATTTTTGTGGGTGCTGCTGAGGATGCTTGTGTTTGTGTTTGCGATGCCGCTGGTAGGTTGCAGTATGTCTCAAGGATGGAAGACTCACAGAGGGACTGGCAACATTTCGTCGCAATACCGTCATGTGTTGGCGCACGACGTGAAAAACCTGCGGTTTAAGAAAAAAAAAGTATTCCTTTAAATTTGTCTCTTGGTACAGAGTTACCTAAGATTCAGAAGTTCCTAGGTGGCCCCTGTGCTGTAATTATAACTGAAGAAATTATTTGTGTGGGTTTTTTTTTTTTCTTCAAAAAACTTTAAAGGGAGCCCTTCGGTAATTACTCCAAAAATTCATGACCATAAAAACTTTCTTGGCAAGAAGCATTGCAGCTGTCGATTATGTATACCAATCTGAGAAACAATTCCCTTTTGTGAGGATGTGGTTTTAGACAGAGGGATTTTAAAACATTTAAAGCTGAGAAACGTTTCACTAATGGAACGTGTCTCAGATTGTGTAGTCCAATTACGAACTGCGTGGACATAACCGCTTCAGATTTTCAGAGATGTTCGCAGGTTATTTGTTTCTACTTCTTCTTCTTCTTCTTCTTCTTCTTCTGTATACTCGATTCTGGAAGTTTGAACTCGTTCAGCGTATGCATGCAGCAAAGAAACATTCTCGGTTGTTGATTTGGGTCAAACGAATAGGCGCTGCTCTACACGAATGGGGTAGACATTTAGCCTAGATAAATCTTAGAGCGAGAAAAAAAGAACACTTTCTTTCTCGTTAAGGATTAAAACAATTGAACGGTTCCAAAAACCAACGGTATACTTTGCCCTTAGACAATCAAAATAGTTCTTTACCAGAATAGCGCCCTCTCGAGGACCATCTTCAAAATCACACCAGACTGAACTGCCCTGTCACCAGAGGTCATTGCTCAGTTTTTGACATTTGATTCGTTATCTGTCATAAGAATTCCATTGCATTGTCTCACAATGGAGTGCTAGATAACATATTTTGCCCAATCTCTACGTGTTGCCCTATCAGCTCCTCATAGATACATACGACCCATTTTTTTCTGTCTGATTCTGAATGCAGCCAATGGTGACAGTCAATGGTTACAGAATCCAACCCGTGTGCCTTTTCCCTTGGTGACACCCATGTTTATCTCAGCAAATAAAAGAGAGAGAGAAAAAAACAAACAAGCACACCATTTTTGCATAACCCATCGCAGAGTGCCAGTGATCTTTGAAGCTTTTTCACTGGCAGTAAAACAAAAATGACATGAAGTTTAACAAACTCCGTGATGTCATTATCAATGAGGGAGAAAGTTATGCCAAACATGCCGCCGGTAGAAATGCGCCGCCGGACCCACGGACAGACTCGCGCGGCGCGGTATCCGCGCACTGTTGTACTTTTTCGGGTCCCATGTGGGACATTGGAGAGCAAAATAGGACTAGTTCCGCCAGCAGTGATGAAAGAAATGAAACAATTATTGTTTCTTTGGTGGTCGATGCCAGATTTTCTGATGACACGACAATGGAACTCACTACAGTTTTATTGCTTCTCAATGCGGAATAACATTGAAGAGAAATTCAATGACAACTACATGGATAAAACAAAATGATAGAAAAATATAAAAAATAGACTCTTACTAAATTTCAATAACCTCAAATAATAATTATACAAATGATATGAACGTAATATGTACATATTTGTATAATTTCTTTGATTATTTTTTCGGAATTAATTTAGCATCCTTTGACATGAAGCGCGCCAACCTCGCACTATAACGGGTAAGTGATCTGATCATGACGTCAAACATGATCAATCAATTAATCAATCAATGATTCAAAACAATTTATATAGCGTCGGTATCCGTAGATTGTTCAAAGGTCCTTTGACAAAGACGAACACATTATAAATTACATAAATTACACACACAAATGCATTAGAGAACAAATGAGTTTTGAGTCACTTAATGAAAATGTTCACATTTGGGCATCGTCAATGGTAATGCGCGTGCGTATCAAACTCTTTAGCAACAACGACTGTTTCATGACGGATATTAATATTATTAGTTTTGGAAGCCAGGGGACCGTCAAAGGTGCTCTTACTTTGTCCAGGTGAGTAATAGCCTCTCTCGCCACAGATTGACTTGAGAGCGTCCGTTAACTCCTTTCCACACAGCTGGACCGGAGCGGCATAGTTTAGCATAGAGGCATGCGCCAACACTTCAAATAGTACTATCAGCTGGTATTGGTTCATCTTGATTAATCTGAAAAGACAAAATGCAGAACACAATTTTTCAAAACAACGATTTTTAAACGACCATCCTCAGTGAGCTTTTCAATGAAAACTGGAAAAATAGCAATGGGTTTGATTGCTGCATCTGAGAATAAAGTAGTTAGTTGTACGAGGGCTTAATTTCACTAAGCAGCTTAACCACAAAAAGTAACTAAGGACAAACATAAATTGTTGGTTACCAGCCAAAAAGGCATGTCTAACGTGTACTATTTGTGACTGGTGTCCTGCTCATTTTTGCTGAGCAGAAACTTGTTAAGCTGTATTTTCTGCTTACGCAGCTCTATGAATTTGGATCCTGTTCGTTACAAACAAGGGACCATTTTCATGGTAGGCCCACAAATGGACTAAACACAGACATTATTATCTAGCTTAACAAAAACCAGAAACCACCGAAAATTCCAGAAAGTTTACATTGTTGAGCCAAGACTTGACTCGTATTATTACTGATCCCAGGCTCAACTTGGATCACTTAAGTGAAAGACTCGACTCAGATTCCTACAATGGAAAACTTGACTAGAACCACCACATTGCAAGACTCGACTCGTTTCGTCACACTGACTCAACTTGGATTACCACAATGGAAACCTTGATTTGAATCACCACACTGCAAGACTCGACTCGAATTACTGCACTGGAAGTCACTAGACTCAGGTTTGTGACGATCGAGTCAAGTCTCTAATTTGAATCACTTGTTGGAATTGATTTTTAATCACTTGCTTGCGAGATTCTATGCTTATAGAAAAGCTAAGAAAAAAGTTGAGGGTTTCTTGAGGACCTATCCATAGAGGACAACAGGGTTACCGGCTGTTGGGTAAAAGTTGGAGAGTGTGTACAAAACCAACGGGAGCTGTTGCCAACAAGTTCAAACAAAAGAGGGACAAAAGGTGGGGTTCACACACTGTGTGTGTGGGTGTATGTGAGGGAGGGTGAGGGTGAGTCCGGGGTACATTACACACGTTGATCTGTTACTCAATCCTGGTCATGCAAGTCAAAATCTAATCGCAATATCGTACTGATGTCTAGAGAAACTGTGCTATCGGATGGACATGATACCGTCACATAGGTCTACCTACTCAGAAACCAGACAATGGACAGAAAGGATGTTGTTTTTCAAAAAACATGTAACTATGATAATGATGTCAATGTCCTTTTGGCACATTCACTTCATCAGTTTCAAGTACGGTGGGGGTACATTTCGTTAACGAAAACATCGAGTTGATAATGTTTGCAGACTAGTTACTATCTTTGAAGATATGATGGTGTTGTACCAGTCTCAAAATGAATTACCACAACTTTGTTTTAAATTGACATAACTTTTAAAAGGCGCTTTCAAACGCTAACTTCCTTGCATCACCATTACAGTTTTATCCTTTTTGGACTGGCTCTATGTTGTTTTCTCGTATCATAGGGCAAATGAAATAATACTAAAAATAATAACAGCAAAGTTTTGTTGTTGTTTTTTTGCGTTAAGTCTGCTCAGTTCACATACGCCCTCACGAGGTAAAAAATACTGCAGATTGCGGTAGACGACTTGATCTCAAGTCTACGCCGCCGACTGAGCACAAATTATCAGACCTTGATCACGCTGCCACATAACACTTACTGTTTACATGTACATGTATACAACAATAAAACAGAGGACAACTCAGACTATCTTTCCTCCCAGCCTCGTTTTGGTCATTTTGGTTTACATAACAAGTCCTTTGTAAGTTTAACGCCTCTTGCATATGACGTCACGCGCTTAGGAAGACCTCTTATTGGCTGAGAGTTGTACGCGGCGCGTGCACATGTACACGTTTTCATTGTTTGACCTCAGTGTGATGGACTACCTATGGGGCGGGGGGGGGCTGAATAAGCGCCCATTGCATAATACTTTGAAGTTATTTGGGAACTTGTAGGTCTAGACCCCTTTCATTTTTTGAGTCAATTCCTTCGGGCACATTGCCCCCCAAAAAATAAAATAAAAAAATAAATAAAATAAAATGGCGGACAGGATAGGTGCGAGATGTGAGGAATCTCAAGTCAAGGTAAACCCAACGCACTTTCTACCAAAAGCAACTTGCTCAATTCAATGGATTATCTAGGCCATCCTCTGGCTCGTCCATTGTCACCAAACCAGTTCGCAAGGTTGAATGATGTCATTGCGGATGCTTCAGCGGGCTTGGAATACGGGTATTTCGTATACTTACTTCCTACGTCATACATTACGTACAGAATTTGACACTTTTATTTGTCAGTTGTCATGAAGTACTACCGGGGCAAGGTGTTTTTATAAAAATAAAAATAAATTGCTAAGCACGGAAAGACCATGCTTAGCAGAGACATGTCAACGGCCAGATTGTCACAAAGGTGTTTTACATTGTTGGAACTGGTGCCCAGCTTATTTTTTTTCCTTCGGATAGCTGTCGACAGCTTGATGAGATTGGACCTATACGTCAAACATACTGCTGTCTTAAGAAATTATTGTTACCCTCTTTAAAAAAAAAAAAGTAAAGTGCGCACTCAACGGGAACATTCGGTCAACTTTGTACAATAGAGTTGAACCCTGTGATGTAAACACATCGTTTAAGTTCAATGTATTTTTGGTTCTAAACAGGGTAATGAAGTTATCAAGTTATAATTGACGAGTTTCTCTCACAAAACACAACGTCAATTTCAGTCACACCACTATCGTCTGGATTACCAATTTTCTCGGTAGAAATCGAAAGTATTGTTTTCTAAAGCTTGCTTCTGTAACTTTATCGGCAGCTTTGGGTCAAACTGAACGCCCGTGGAAGTTTGTTATTCTTGGTTTCATTACCAAGTCTTGATCTTCCCGGGACAAGTAAACACGACTAAATAAGACTGAGGTTTCATTTCTGTATATCTATCTTCATATTACTACGTCCACCTTGTTTTCAAGATGCCGATCAATTATGAAATTCGCCAGTGCCCCGGTCTCAAAATGCCAGCAACAAGAACTAACAATGTCAACTAAAAACGTTTACAATTGTTATTACACTTGCTTTGAAAAACTAATGTTTCAATAGTAAGCATGATCATCTAACTAATAACGAACTTGGCAATAAATGTTCCATGATAAAATACGGGTCAGCTGGGCCAAGAATTTCATAGCTCTGCTTACCGCGGAATTATGTGCTTACTGCCCATAGATTCACGCGCTTTTGGGTGCCGTTTAATTAAGCACATCGTTTTGTGGTGAACAGTTCATAGAGCTGTTAAAAGACCAACAAGTAGCTACGCACAACATAACTGTGCCTACCAGAACAAGTTACCGGCCAAGCGGCCAGTACAATTTGTAACTGGTATCCTGCTCATTTCTGCTTTGCATAATAATGTTACAGCAATATCTTTTAGCTAAGGCAACTCTATGAAAAAGGGAACTGCAGTCGGTCAAACACTCGGTTATTCGACGCGCTGATAACTTACAGAAACGTTTAACTTAAGAATAAACATTTTATAATAGTAAAACTTAATACTCTGTAAGGTTTTTTTCCTTGAAAGATTACGAAGTCAATGTTCCACAAATTGATTGGTTGGTTAGTATTACGCAATCAGACTTTCAAAAGCTAAACAATATACAGAGTATTGAATGAAAGAACAAAGTATAAAGATATTTCACCATGCATGCCATACCTCTGGACCAAGGAAAAAAAGCATAACATTTACAAAGGTGTGGTTAAACGCCTGTAACTTTTCGGATCAGGCAACTACTGTTGATTGATCAACACTATAACAAACTCGACTCATCTCAGAAAGAGTAAAGTATCGCCAGATTGAAACAGTGTGCGCAAAAGAGAGACTCGCACGGCAGTTGTTTCGGTGTTTGTTGAGAAGTCACATTTTTAGCCTTTTAGAGAGGCTCCGCTTGTGTCGAAATGTCAGGCCATCAACTATTTTGTTGAATGCCATTTATATCGGCATAGGTCCTTTTGGTTGGTAACGCAGTTTGCAACAGGTAATTCCAATTCCTCAAGTCACATCAAATTCTGACTGTAGACCGATAGAATGGCATTACAATCGCTACATTGTTACCTGTCTACAATGCAACATTCAACACTGAATTCCATAAGAACAAAAACGGGACCAGACCAGAGTGTTTTTTCCAGCCTCGGTTTGGTACAATACATTAATTTAAAATGGAAGACAATATCGTGTAGCCAGAATTAGTTAAATGTCAAAACCGCGCGTTCGATGACAGGAGACGAAACATCGGATAGACCCAGTTGAATAAACAAACAGTTAATACTACAATGACGTCACGGGGATGGTTGGAAATGGATACGTTGTAGAAGAAGAGGAAGGGGTGATGAGCCAAATAAGTGGGAAGAGCAACACAACACAAGACAGAATGGAAGAAAAACAAAAAGCAAAATGTAGAAACCCAGCTCGCGACTACAATGAAAACATACGATCTAAGGATAGACCATTATTTGTTTTATTAATTAACGATCGTACCTGTCAATGGGTGACCTCTGTGATCCGTCCAATCGCTGACTCGAACGAACGCTCAAATTAAACTTCGGCTGTTGAAGCCTGAAGTTGAGTTTAGCAAAAAAACAAAGTTAGCAAGCTCAGAAATGGAATGAAGTTGGATGTGCTAAGCAGGGTGTGGAAGCAGCATGACCAAGCCCGGTGACCGAAGAGGTAACGGAGTGTCGACACATACCTGTTTTTATAGCCAGCAGTCAGATACTTTTTGCATACGCCAATTGGTTGCAATTATAAATCCTGGAGCCGATAACCTGGATTTGATAAGTCATCAGAATGGCCCACAATCTTCAAGATCTCGCCTTTATCAAGTAACTAAGTAACCAGCTATACATGAAGACGATGGTGGGATACAGCGACGTCATAATTGAAATTCCACATCACCTCACAATGTGACTAATCTTAAAGATGTTGAGGATGGAGCGTTGTAGGAGAAAACACGTATTATTCGTGAAAGTGTTCAGTATTTGTGAGTCCGGATTCTCCCCAGTTATGATGATTGAGTGCAAGCAAGATAATGAGTTGAAAATTATGCAAGCTTCTGATTCTGACACCTTCCCCCTAACTAGGAACTTCGGTGTTACCATAGTACGTAACCACGCCCTCGCTACTTTGGCACCAATACCTGACCTGTCATTACTGCTTGAACGGCATTCGTCAGCATGCGCGGTGGTGGAGGCATGGAGCTGATATAAGGCCCACCCACTTGATGCCGGTGCTTATAGGGTTCAGACAGTGATGGGCTGGCCCAACAGCCGACCGTCTGAATAGCGTGATACCCGGAGGGTCATGAAGAGCGACCCTGGCCCGTTTAGGCTAGCCGTAGCTCCGTCATAATTCTGCCCTTGCCCCGAGTACAAGACGGTTTACTCGAATTGGGTTGATGGTTCCGCGTGAGGTTGGAGAACAGAACAATCTTGAATCTTGACGCGATATTGCCGTCTCTTTTCCTATCTCTGTGTTTGGTCGCATGCACAAGAAAATTGTTCAAAAACTATTGGGTTGTTCTCTTTTACGGAAGCTCTCCCCGCCATAACATTAAAGAAAACATGGCATTTTTGGCTAGTATAAAAACATATGTAATGTGCAAAAAAATATATACCATTAAAAAAAACAACACTTTTTTATTAGTTATTTTATTATATTTAATTTGATTGAGTAAACGATTGAATTAAATGAACCACAAATAAACATAAAGTACAGTGTCAGCAATGGTTTGCTGCCGATGAATTTCACTCCGTGGTCGAGGGTCATCAATTTATATGTCATAGTGTTTGTTTATTTATCTATTTATTTATTTATTTATTTATTTATTTATTTATTCTTATTTATTTATTTTTTATTTATTTTTTGCTTGTTCGCCCCCAAACAAAGCTAAAAGCCACTCTTGGTAAGGGCTGCAAGAAGAAACAAATTAAGATGAAAATAACTCAGGGGAGCTGAAGGTAGGAATTGATATTCCTCTTAAAACAGTCTAGATCGTAGGGAGGGACACATGCACCAGGCAAAGAGTTCAAAAGAGACGCAACACGCGGAACAAAGCTGTTGGAATGGCTCTTTGTTCTACATCTCACCAAAGCAAGAGTGTACGGGTGAGAAGAAGCAGAAAGCCTGGCTTCACGCTCAAACGCCCTGGAGAGGAGGAACCAGGTCTGACGCACATTTACCATGAAAATATCTGTAGAAAAGGCAGAGGCTGGCTACAGACCTACATTTGGGAAAGGTGGAAACCTGACTTTACAGATTGAAAGCTTTCCTTTGTGTCAAATTTGAACGTTCTCTGAAGCAATAGACGGTTTAAATTACTGTTCTCCTCGTTTCGTGTTGAATAACTGTTCTCCCTTCAACATCTCGGGTTTCGTGTTAGACAATTTATCACCCATGCCATGATAACTACTGAGTTGTTGCCTGTGTTGTGGGGTAATAATTGATGATCTTCATGTGTCATAAAAACGGTCCTACGTCACGGGTTGCACGGGCATACGACAGGCTCATTACAAACGTCACCTTGCCCTGTAGTCGCTGTTGCATTTACACAAGAGACAGCACCGCGTGAGTTACTCCTCCCAGTGTTATACAGTGTGGCGCCATCCACAAATGAAACTCATGGGAATCGAACCCACGACCCGCGCAGTCTTGCAGGATTTGAACCGGCCTCTTGTTACTGTGCACTCTATGTGTTTTAGAGGTTACGCCAAATGACCTATCATGCGGCGCCATGACTGTGGGTTCGAATCCCAGCTGAGTAAGCCTGCACCGAGCATTGACCCACTTTCCCTGAAGTCATCACACAATTAAATCTTGCTCTTGCCATTTAAGAGGCCAGTGTGTCACAATGTATAGTGAGTTCGTCTGGTTACTCACGAGTGCATAATATCTTTACATTATTGACTCACAAAATGGCAGTCCATGGGCAGACAGTAGCTGCATGTGACGTCATCGCAAGGGGCAAGCAGAGTGCTCATTACACCTTGGTGGTGGGTTAAGCCAGAAATAATCTTTATTCCCGATCCAATGTATACATTAATAAGTGTTGACTTACCCGTGACCCCATTTTTGTTTAAATAGTGATACTACCATAATTTTGACCGTTTCCCCATTCGTGGATCATGCACACAACAGCCGTTTAACTCCTCAGTCTATTGTGACTTGATAAACTGTTTCAAACAGTCAACGACTCTTTTGATTGGATAACATTGGCTCGGTCATGACCCCCTAGTGACGTCCAGGAAACAGTCATGTTCTTGGTGATTTTTCAGTCGGTTACTTTGTGCGAGTACAACCCAAGCTTGGTGTTTCAGTTTCGATAAGATGAGACGCTCAGTTACACCGTGGAAAACAACCCACATTTGAAATGTCGTAATCTGCTTTAAGTTCACTTTGTGGTCATGGATAACAGCAACAGAATGTTCCACGGGCCATCGAGGACATCGAAACAGAATCAGAACTTGGATCAGAATTAGCCAGTTCAAGACTGACAAGAAAGAAAACACACCTTATTTCTAGTTTTATTTCAGGAGAGAGCGCATGCACACTCGATCTCATCTGAAAGTTTCAATATTAAAGGGGTGTAAACATTTTTGGTAATTACTCAAGAAAACCCATAAAAACATACTTGGTAAGAAGCACTGCAGCTGTTGATAATGTTTCATGCATGAAACGTTTCTCAGATTGTGTATTCCAATTACGGTTTACTCTTCCTACGTGGACATAACCGCTCCAGATTTTCGGTAATATCTCATAAACTCTACCACCTTTTGAAGTGATATTGTCGCTGGTTAGTTTTTAATGTTCTAATCTACTTTAAGGTAGGACTAAAGCAATCGAACAGTTCCAAAAACCGAATGTATACTTTGCATCCATCATCAATGTTAAATGTTCGGAGTAAATATTCAGTCTTATTTTTTTCCTATTTCAAGCTCGACACTGCTCCGATTGCCAGGAGCAATATCTCCATCTTAAATGTTTTCCCTGACAAACATTTCCCCTGAAAACACACTCCTACATTGATGTAGCGAAATAAAAAAATATATACACTCTTTAACAACGCAAGGGTCAGAATTGACCCGGTCTGGAGCTTGGAATCTGACCCATTTCTGGGTCAACATGACCCGGACTCTCATGTCAAACTGGCCCGAAACTGTATCAAACTGACGCAGAATACGATTAAAATCCCATTGTTTGTCAGGACCAGCCTGATCCCCGAAATGGGTCATGCCTACGGGGTCCCGTAATCCGGGTCTAGTCTGACCCGGAACTTTATCAATTGTACCCACATCGAGTTTTAAAACATCACTAAAAACAGCTGCTGCTTTCTCCCAACGCGACCGTCTGAAATGTTTGTTTTCCGAAGTGTTTATTTAATACTAAGGGGATTGGAATGTACCATTGATGCCTAATCCATCATTAACCACTATAGTTCCAATGTTTTGTTACTCATACGTATATTATTTGTCTACATAGCTGTTGGCTTCAAACAAAAGTCACGTAAACATTTAAAACAATTGCCGAATGTCCTTGTCACATGGATTTAATTGGACGTATTAGACCTCTCCCGCAAGCGAAAATCAGATACCACGATCGGCTCGAGTACGTCGTGAGCAAGCCTTGAACTTGCAGTGAGAGGCCGAGCCAAGCTACCGGCCGACGGCCTGGAGACTGCCGCGGCTGCTCTTCGCGTAATGCCGATCAGGAATGTCTTCAGAATTCTTTAAAACGGATGCCCGTTCTGCCCAAAGGTGTTTTTTTTTTTTTTGAAAAGGTCAATAGTTGAAAAGCAAGTCGAAGAAAGGAAAGGTGGATTATGAGTTCATTTGATTTGTTTACAAGTGTAGACTTGTGCTAAGAATATAAGAAAAATCAATCAATCAAGGACCTGTTTTATACCGGTTGGGTGTCCATGCAAAAATACAAACATACGAAATGTGTCTTACCTCCTCAACAACCTCGACCCCGATTTGAATAAGTCAGACGACAGGCTCTTAATCACACCTCTACCTCTACTCCGTTTAGAATGACCGAAATAAAAACTCATTCCCAGAATTTATACGCCAGCTGCCAGTGGTGCAAAGAAGCTGGCAAGCTTCATGAGTTAACCAACCAACCAACCAACCCACCCCCCCCCCTTCTACCCTCCAAATATTTGTCCTGGAAAATATTGTCATAAAGCATTTCCGAAACGCCACTAATAGAGGAAATTTATTACACGTGTTGTCTAACAATCCAAAGACAATATAAGATGTTGGATCCCGGATTGTTTCTTCTCTCCGTTTAACGATAGATGAAGGATCATCACACCACGTCTGTCAACAGCGTGGGAGTTCCAAAGACGAGTTTCGCCCACGTGCACAGAGCAAACTTCAACAGACACCTAAGGTTCGCATGGCTTGGCCGGACTGTGTCGTGGACTAATTAAAACAAACGAGATGTTTTTGGAAGCTTGTTTTGAATAGATCTCAAAAGATGGGCGATGGAGCCATAAAACAGAGAAAAGATGAAACACGTGGGTGCGTCTTCTCATTTTTGCAGAAAGCTGCCGGGTGCAAACAGACTGAAGAGGATCAAGTGATGCGACTTCTTGTTCACAAAGACAAGATGTAAGATGGATCGAGAGTTAAGGACATGTCCATTGTATAGTTGGACACTATCAGCATGGGTATCCAAGCAGCGAAGTGTACTCAGACGGTCGTTTGTCAAACTAGTTCATTTACTGAAGAGCTGACCACATTAAAACAAACGTGAGAACATATATCGTTATAGGAAGAAGACTATTCCTAAAAACTAGAAAAGAAAGGGGAAAATGTACTCGTCCTTCGTTAATTAAGAAACATATACCTAATGGCTCAAACGTTTATACAGGGTGTTGTTTTGTAAACAATGGGAACGAGAACAGAACCCCCCCCAAAAAAAAAAAAAAAAAAAAAAAAAAGAATATCGCTTATATACAAATCACATTTTCTTGACAGCTCTAACCGGTATGATTTGTATAATTAATCACGTGATATTTTATGTCAACTTGGAAAACGAAATCGAGTTGACTTTTAACCCCTCTTAACCAATATTCGGACATATTTATTTTCTTAAAAAGTGAAATGACAGTACTGCTTAACAAAGCGAAATGTTAGCATTTGCACCAGATTTCCCGACTCACTTCTGTCTGCGCCCTTCTTCTTATACAAGTTGTTATTGTTGTGGTCACACTGTCATGTTAGATTGCCATGTTTATTCATCACTTCAAGTTTGACGGTCACAGTAACCCCCCAACGACGTGTTGCAAACTTCCCGTGGGTGTAGTGTACAATGTAATTAAGACATGGGGGGACTCGGATCCTCTTGGCCGTTATGAGCCAGTCAACGGCGGCAAATAACGGGGCTGAGAGGGGCGACGTGCTCGTTACCAAGGTCCATTGGTTTTGGCACGATCCACCGAGTAATATCACCCTGGCTCAGTCTCTCTTGTAGTACTCCCACACACACACGACACATCATCTGCCGAACTAATACATCAAACCTTATATTGGTTTTTGGACTTGTTTAATTGCTAGTCTCCTAATGGTTTCTTTGTTTCTGTGACATCTTAAGTCATCCCCACGCAAATTCAGTTTTTCAAGAAGGTTGTTTTGCTATATCAGAGAATGACAAGGGTCGAATCGGAGGTGAAGACCAGTTTGGGCTCCCGTTGCCCAGGCCTTTGTCTCGGTGCCCTCTTAATAAGAATGTTGGCGCCCTTTAACATTCAGAGTGTCTTGACGATGTGCAATTTTTTTTTCTCATGTAAATTGTGTTATTTTCTTCACAAGTAAAATTGCAATCCCCCCTGAAAGAATGATGTTACAGGTATGAGATCTGGACACAAGACAGGTGCTTGGTCATGATGTTCCTGTGACCACATTCTTGTTAAACTATAGTCCTACTACACAAACTGACATTGTCTTTATTTGGTCATAAATACAAGGTTAAGGGGTCTTCAAATCATTATATTGCACCGTTAAGCCCCGGGAAGCACGTAGAGGCAGCAGCGAAACTAGGGTCAAATCTTTTGGGATTCAAGGGGGTGCACCTTTTTTTACTTTACAGGAGGGCATTTCCATTAAAACTGTAGGTTCCGTTTGAATTTTTTTCCTCAAAAGGCCCCCTTGTCAGCGCTCTTGTGTTACGCCGTTTACAATTCGTATACGTTGTCTGCAAGTAGATAGAAAAAAAAATAATCTCAGAAGTCAATATTCCAACTATGAGGCACCCGGGGCACGGACATCATATGAGGGGGCCACGTGCCCCCAGCCCCCCCCCCTCCCACACCCAAGTTACGCCACAGAGTAGAGGAGGTGATGAAAACAGTGTCAGTAACGGGCAACAAGATGCTAAACCCTTTGGGCTGACACACGAAGCTGTTTAACCTTTGCAAAGCCAGTTTGTAACAATCACAGAACTTCACAGCAAATTGTATGACCGCACTGAACTGACGAGTGTAGGGTGATGACCTAAATAATGAACGGGAGTCAGTGGTTAAAGTTCGACTGGGGTGGCCGTGGCCAGCAGAGTCAGGCCGAGTAACACGACCACAGATCCGATGAGGCGTGTCACCACACAGGGCCTGCCTGGTGACGAGGTCTCTCCTCGGCTCCTGTTGGTCGCTGATGAAGAATGACACTTCGAGACTCTCAAATCAATTATGGTTATGAAGTGACTTCAAGATTGAAATGGCCTTATAAAGAAAACGCTGCCGTTATCAGTAACTGGCGATAATTTGTCAGTTTTTCATTTGTTAACAAAAAATAATATACAGAATTGGAAATTATCAAAACAAAGCATTATTGTCTTAGTTGAACTCTGAAAGCTCGAAATTGGTTCAAACAAGCACTAGGCTAATCCTTCAGAGAAACATCCATGCTTAAAACTCTGTCCAATCGAGGGGGAAAATATCTAAATGCGATTGGCCCTAACGTCATAAGCCAAAACAGGGGACCGGGGAAGGGGGACGAGGAACGGGGGTCGAGGAACGGGGGTCAGGTGAACTGGGAGAATGGGCGAACGGGGAGACAGGTGACCAGGTGAACCGGGGGTTGGGTGAATGGGTATCGGCTACAGGGGTCAAGGACAGGGGAAAGAGGGTTGGGTGCTTCCTTCAGGGTAATGTATGATATAATATATATAACTATAACACAATAAATTGGCTTTGTATTGTTAATTTTGCTTCAGTTCAAGTAGGGCTAAAATAACTGTTATCGTCCGTGCTTCACGTCTTTAGGGCATTAGTTTTGGACTGTGTGGGCTAGATTTCGGTTTGAGGCGCACATCACAGCTCAAAATGAAACTGCGAGCATAACATGTTCACATTAACATTGGTGAGGGGGCTGTTTTTTAAATACAGGCAACAACGTTGAAAGGATCCATCTTAATTACATGCCAATCAGTGTTACTTCATTTCAGACTGTCAAAGGTCTCCCGGTTTAAGCTGGAAACAATGCAACCGACGGGCACGGGAACGCGCCAAGGTGGGTCTCGGGGGGAGCGGGGGGGGGGGGGGGGGGGGGGGGGGGGGGGGGGGGTTAACGCTCTCGTCGCGTGTTTGTTTCCTACCCGGGGCCCCAGGGCCAAACCGATTTCGATGTTAACGGAACACTGTCATTGCTGCTTGCATGGCATTTATTCTGTTGGAAAGTATGTCTTCGCCAGTCGTCAAATGAGAACCACATGGCTGGGGGTCTTCTCTTACACCCAGACGTCTGTGAAAAACAACTTTTATAAGCTTTGGTCAGAAGGGAAAGAAATAAGTATGCGCTTTTACTCAAACACTACTTGGTGGTGTTTCAGTTTGTTTTAAGAGAAGAAACCAAGTCTGCATCGCTTAGAGATTAGGTTCAGGTTCTTGGCTCGCAACTAGTTTCCTCTTGAACGACAAAAACACTTGGAAAAAGAACTTGTCAATTACGCAAACTGTGCACAAACTTTGGTAATGACCTTGGCCCATAGAGCTGCTTAAGTGGAGAATTATGCTTAGCACCTTTCTGCTAAGCAAACATAAGCAGGATACCAGTCAGAGATTTAGCATACGGACATGGTACTTTGGCTGGTAACCTTATTCTAGTAAGCATAACTTGCCTGTGCTTAGCTACTTTGTGTGCCTAAGCAGCTTCGGCCCTGGCCCAATTTCATATAGCTATCAGGCAGAAAATACTGTTGAGCAAATTCCTTTGCTAAGCAGAAAAGTGGGGAACCATTCATTAATGTAAACTTTGTGAAAATTTGGATGATTGTCTTTTTAAATACGCTAGATTTTTTTTTCTGTGCTTAGCATGTTTTAGTGCTTACAGGCTTCATGAAATTTGGGCCCTAATGTTTCGACACCTGCAGAGTCTGTTATGGTTAGCCTTTAAGAAAGACGCTGCAATGCATATAGGGTCGAAACGTGAGGCCACAACCAAGTCGTGCATTTATACCACAGGTCACCTTGCTTGGCAAGCAGTTTGCAACGGCTAATTCCCTTATCACTGCAAAGGATGTGTCTACGTTGAAACATTTGTTATTGTTGATCTGCAGGGGCAGGGGGCAGGGGGCAGGGGTTGGGTTAGGGGTGGGGGTAGGGGTGGGATCCGCGACCCTCCCCGAGTCCTTGCCCTTCCCCCCAATCAAAACGACATCGAAAAATTGCACAATTATGTGGTTCGACACATTAAATAGCCCCCTCAACAACAACAAAGGAGTTTCCGCCCCCGCTTGCCCTCCAAAATGAAAATGTCTGGTTGCAGTATAGTACCACTGCTGAGCGTAGAGGAAGAAAGTATACAGAGACTCTCTTTTTCTAAGAAAATTTGGATGTCGTCCGAGTGTTCCATAACTTTGCCTCGTTTTCGTAAAAATGTGATCCTTATCTCTTTGCCCTTATTTTTTTCTGTTCGCAAGATCAGGAAGCTGCGCTCTCTAACAGGGAAAAAACAGCGCTCCAAACTCTAATAAAGTTACCCGCTTCGTTAACATCTTTCTTGAAGTCGGATGAAGTCATCTTTCCGTGTGGGTTTTTCCTTTAATAATAACTGAAAACACAAAACATTTGTGTGCGGTGTTTGTTGGTACATGTTGGGACTGTTTCTGAATAAGCGAGTCAGCTCGGTTGGCGGTAACTGATTGGTTTTCCGTGGGTAAGTCGTGTTTTTCTATTAAAGCCAACCGGTGGTGAGTGATAATGCCTGGTCATATTGTGTGCAGGGACTTTTCGTAGTTTACGTTCACACGAACGGTAAACCGCACACCACTAGCTGAGCAATCTGTGTTGAGCACACACTTCGTTAATAATGTCAGCGTTTTTTTAACGATACAGCCGTCGATTTCACCAAACTCTTCCTAACTTAGGATTAATCTTAGGACTTAGGACGAGTCCCAGCCTAGCACTGTAACATGTTAACCTTAAGATTAATCCTAAGTTAGGACTAGTTACTCGTCCTAAACTCGAGATAGGATTAATCCTAGCGTTTCGTGAAATCGGCTGCAGTTACCGTATAACAAAAAACGATTATCCTATTATGGGGTGGAGCTAGTGTCTTGAGTGTGGGATGTTAAGGCATAACGTGTACTGTTGGCTTCACCTGACTGGAGAACATCAAAACAGTTTAATTTCATCCTGGTGACAATTTATTACTACTTTGGTAACAACACCTAAGATTCCTGGAACCCAAAGATATTTGCGATGAGGAAAAAAAAACACTCGATGGTATCAAAAAAGGTATATTTGATCTTGTCCAGCATGATAAGTTGTCGTTGCGAAGGCTTGTTGTTGTTTGTTGTGGGTTTTTTTTTTCCTGGTCCAGAATCAAAGAAATTTACTTTAAGATTGCCGAGTTAGCGGTGCTTGTAACATTCTCTGCGCTATCTTTAATTTCTTTGGTTTCTTAAAGACTGAAAGTAAAGGCTTAGGCCCCATCTAAAACAATCACGGCCCCAAACCTGCTAAAACATGCAGCCTAGAAACTGATTTTGGGCTGAAGGTATGTCAAACCTACCGAATTGAGACTAGGTGGCCGATATCGAGTTACACAATGACCCAAAACTTCGTGTGACACCAACCGGTAAAAAACAATAAAATACTTTCTAGACCTTACTGAAATATCATAAAAAAAACTATTCCAGACATTTCCAGACAATCGAAAACAAAGTCGTAAATCAACAATTAATCCAAGTCAGATGCAACTTTTTATTTGCTTTTTTTCCCAGTTCCCGTCGTGATCACATTGCACACAATCAATGCGGACCCTAGCAGCTATGTTGTGTATATATATTATATAAACTTCTTTTTCCCATGTCATTATCTATTACGGAGCTCTAGAAGTGTCATCTAACTGTAGGATGATGACGTCATAAACGTAAGATGACGACATCATGAGATGATTATCTCTGAATGACGACATCTTCAAAGTAGAATGTCGTTCTCCACATTTTTATCACATTTTATCTCGGGATGCCGACATTTTCAGGATGTTATCATCCCATATCTCCAGAAGTCGACAAACCATCATGTCAAGATGTCGTTATCCCGAACCAATTGGTGATGTCGACATCTTACTTTTATGTTGTCGACATCCTAAGATGACATCGGGAAGACGACATCTTACTTCAGGATGTCGTCATTCCGCGATAAAAACCATCTCAAGATGGCGTCATTTTTCGTTTATGATGTCA
>CM021531.1:17418352-17437379 GCA_010994315.2 Pisaster ochraceus
ATGTTTGGAGCAATACATAAAGCTTTTTAGCAGAAATCATTTTGGTTACTACAGGAAGATCAGAGGGTGTGTGTTTGGGCAATAAATGCATCACAAGTAGAAGGAACTTTAAATTCCAGATCTTTTTTTTTACCCAAGAGAATGAAGGTCTGTCAAATACATTAAACTTTTCAAATTTAGTCCATCCATTTCACACCAAGAATGTTACTTTTCTCCTTTGTGCTCCCAATCTCCAGGTTCGTGTAGTTCCATGGTAGATCACCCACTTTTTTTTATGCACTACTTTCATTAGAACAATTCAGGAAACGTGTTTCATACCTGACGTGGCGTCATTTTTCACCTCTTGTATTCAAGACTTTATTTTTAATAAACAACTTTTAAGAGAGACAAAGCTCCGAATTCCCCAGGGTAAAGTTGGGGGTCGCGGTTGGCATTTAGATGAATGAGATGTTTGCTTTGTGCTTGTGTAGTATGAGTTGTTTGCGGGCAGGCTGGCTAGCTCATGGGACCCTCTGGGTACCTTTAACAGAGTACCCTTTCGGGTGGCTCAGACTTGAGGAGTTCAATGTCAACTGAATTAGTACGGGATCAGGGAGTTGTTTTGTCTGGTTGAACATTTAAAAGTTTGGTAGGGGATATTAAAAAGGATTCTGAAGATGATCCCTGTGATCAGAACTTGGGCTGGAAAACTTAATCACGATTTCAATTTTGGTCAAACCAATAATTTAAAATGGAGTTTCACACAATCGTTTGACTTCAGCGCAAACAAAATTCATCGTCATCGTCAGGAAAAGAAACTGTAACAATATTTCATGAAATGATTGTTGAACCGATGAATCTAGAACTATGGGACTTTGTTGAGAGACAGTGTAGTCACCTTTTCACACGAACATCGTGTTCACAAGGCGTCTGGAGTAAAAAATGACTCAAGTTCAACGGACCCTGGAAGGCCGGCCAGGAGAAATCCGCAAATAAGTTGTCAAGTTCAGAATCCAGCTTGTCCCCTCGAGGGCCATTTCTGGGCCACCAAATTGCCTCCATCTTGTGCGATCAACGGACAAATCGCATGCCTCCGTGAACAGATCACAACAACAACGATAAAATGCTGAAAGGATCTCGGTAGAGCTTGAAACCGACTTGTAGAAAAATATATGGGACATTGAATCTCGGTCATGTACGTTTAAGAGACAAGGGTTGGACCAGCGACTCACGGTCGCGGTCTCGATCTAAACTCGGTTACTTTTCAGTTTGTGAAGAGAAACCAGACTACTCTTTTATGTCTCCGTTATTTACTTATAAGCTTACCTTCTTGCTTTGAAGATCTTAATCCGCAAGTTTAGTTTACGCGGCATGGCATGACCTTTAACTTTAAAAGCGACCACGTATGTATGTAGAGTTTAGCTACACCGTGAAATGGTGCGGGTCCAATGCCTTGGGGTTTTTGTTACACTCCACTCGATCCATTTCTACAGAAAAGAGGAAGAAAGTGTTCCTTTTTTTCTCGCTCTAAGTATTATCTAGGCTAAATGTCTACCCCATTCGTCTTGAGTAGCGCCTATTCGTTTGACCCAAATCAACAACCGAGAATATTGATGGCTTCTTTTCTGTATGCATACGCTGAACAAGTTCAAACTTCCGGAAACGAGTTCAATAATTGTAGACGATCATTGTATTTAATAACAGGTGGTAAGTCGGGAGAATGTTTTAAGTAAGTGATCAGAAATATTATTTCTGACATGCTCGAATAACTACGAGCCCCTCAAGACCCTACCCACGTAACCCGCCGTGATTGTAAATAAAGCTCTTGTCACAGCAGCGACCGGCGTGATTGGTCAACAGTAGATTTCTCGTGGAGGGGCTGGTATCTCCCGGGATTTGGCTCGCAACGCCGGCGGTAAGAATCGCGGCGGCCGCCCTGGCTGGCAAAGTCAGCCGGCTGCAGGAAAACACACAACAACTTCACAAGCACAGCCAGAAAGCCGGCAGGCAGGGCGAAACAAAAACTGCATCAGAAGAGAAACCAGCTTGTCTTATAAAACAATTTAAAATGGTTTTGATACCGCAGAAAATGTTTCAGGTTGCGGCGAAAGTCAAACCTTGCGTTGATGTTGTTTTTCAATTGGAACATTTCAATTTGAAATGGGAACGCCCTTGATCAATAAATGTCCAGCTTGCAGCAACATTTCTTTAATATTCAAATACACCTATATTTAAAGAAATATCCTGTTTTAAAAGCTTTACAGCATAACTTGACGGGTTTTTTAATCTTGATAACAAAACTAAGTTTAAAGTTGAAACAAGTATCGCTCCTTGTGTAGAATTTTTAAAATTATGTCCCCGTCACCTGCAAGGCGGCGCGAAGCGGGGGGGGGGCGGGGCTTGAGCACAGACTTCGTTTGTCTGACTATACCATATTTTTTATTGTCAACATTCACTTGCTCATGATGTACAATGGAGGGCGCCTTGGGAAGTCAACCCTATTGTCATACAGTATCCACACACACACACGCACAAATCAAGTTTCATCAAAGAAACAAACCTAACCTTTGACGCAAATGCCGACAACGTGTCAATGTGTACAACACTGAACCCGTATAAGACTGAACACTTACATCATCTGGTTTGGCATTGCCTCGTTCTACCATAATTCACGTGTGTTTTGAGGAATGATGAGACTTGAAAAAAGCTCGACGTGTCATAAAGACGTGTCAGAACATGATCAACTCTTGTGAAATTTAAACGAACTTGATGACGTTATAATAAAGATTAAGCAATGTTTGTAAGGCCTCCCTCCTCGTAGTGTAGGTTTCTATGTGGGTGTTTCGAATCACAGCCCCAAGCACCTACGACTGCCAAATAGTTTCTTGCTGTGACAGTATGAGTAGAAGTTGTATTTGAAACGTGAAAAAGAAAATGAGAATAAATAACTTCAAGCCCCCCAACAACAACAAAATTGATTGATGTTCACCAGTCCCATGTTTGGCCCACGAAATACCCTTTTCCGCAGTCAGTAAATCAAGTTTTGCTTTTGGACGAAAAGAAAATGGGTGTTGTAACATTTTCCGGCGGTAATTCTTCGTGTTGATGCCTCCTCTGATCACGTGACAGGAATACCTCACGAGAGAGGACGTGACAACAGGGTGCAACTTAAGACAAGACGAAAATGACCACTGAAGGCCGGACACATTAATGGAATATTTCTCATGTTGGTGGTCGCCAAACCGAGAAGGTTAAATACTCATTACTTAGCCCCATCAGAGATAGCTAATCAAGTCAGCTTGGCAAACCAGTCGACAGAACAACATCCACGGCGTCGGCCGTTCTACCAATGTTTACCCCGAATCTGCGGGTTACACCTGAATACTGTTACACAACTGGCAACAATCAACCTCTTCGCTTCTCGGGTAATCAAAGAAAAGTGGCCTGAAGTCCCAGTAGTTTCAAAAACAACTTTCTCTCCCTCTCTGTCTCTCCTCGTGGTTTTATTGTGTGAGAACTTTTTTATTTTTTATTGCCGGACTATTTAACGCGACCTTGTTGGGCATCAGAATTCTTGTTATTGATTTAATGGGTCGTAAAAACAAAATGAATAAATTCTCACCGTGGTATGTACGGAATTATTGAGCGCAGACCTTGCCGGCTGGATCATTAGGAAACCAATAATAACCTCAATTAAACGTTACGAAACAAACAAACAAACAACATAACTTACTTAAGCTTAGGCCATGGCTGGTAGACATCTGTAGCAAAGTTTGACAATTGAAATAATGTTTACTTTCATTGTTCAGATTTTGTATCTTCCCAATTGTACCAATATTCAACCCCAAATTTTGAATTTAAAATTTTGCCTCCATTGTGGTTTATTGCTTGATCTTTCTAACTACTTGGACAACTATTGCACGGTATGTTGCAAAGGATGAAGATCATTTCTCCGTAATACAATTTTTTGAAACAGTCGTATATACTCCAAAGGTATTCCACAACAATTCGCTACCCCCCCCGTTTCAAGGGCTGGGGGTTGCGGGTTTCTGTTACGCCACACGTAACGGCTGTAGGCAGACACCGCAATAACTCATCAATTTACAGCAATGGGAAGTAATTAGTTAATGGCGGAGAATGCGTCGGTCTCCAGTGTGGTTTCGCGCCTTCGCAGCGAGTTTTATGTATTCTCGATTGACACGGGATAGCCCACTTCAAAACATTGCAGCCGACGACTGTTGGAAGTACGCTTTACAAATACTGCAACGGTGCTTTGCAGTATACATGTACGTGTATCTGCATTACAAATAGAGGCTCATATCGACGAAGTCTCTCATCAGTGCAGACTACGATTTGGTGTTTTTTTTACTAGCTACTTTTAGTTTTCATTCCCCAACCTCAGGTTCCCAACTGCAGTAAAAAAAAAATGCCTCTAGGAAAATAAAGAGTTAGTGCGTATTTAGTAATGGTTTATAATATTTGCATCTAATTCTAAGATGTCAGTATAATAATAAATAAGGTAATGTTTATAACTTAACTGAATCAACTCTCTGATGAACGTCACAGTCACTGGTGCACGTTGCAAGCTGCCCAACGTTCCCATAGCAACACTTCATTAGCCATTCTTCCCGCGCCTAATTTTTTTTTCCTCTAAATATTTTTTCCTGCGTTTATATTCTTATAATCAAATTGTTTTCTTGGTGAACAATCACTAATGAGGTTGTTTATTTGAATTACTGTGTAGCTGTAGTGGTGTGCGATAAATAGGCGAGCAAAATTGGTGTGTGTGTGTGTACTTGGTTACAATTCAATAAATACCACTTCATAGGTTGGTGAAAGAAATCCCGGTGGAAAATCAAATATTCTTTGGGTTTCAATTAACAAAGAAACAAACTTTGTAACCAAGAGATGTATTGGGCAATTTAATAAGTCATAACCTTGACATTTTAGTCAAACAATCATTTTCATCATAATATTATTTAGTTTACATCTTTCTGGCAATGAAACCGAATATAGATCCTGAAAAACTACGAAGAAATGTCAGTTTTTAGATGTGCGAGGGTAACCCCAACTACGGTAAAGCCACGCAATCAGGTAGTAAGAACTGCGAACCCAATCTACATGTTAAGCTCCATCCGAGGATGGACTCGAACCTGGGTCCACCCGAGGTGGAAGGCATAGGCAAGAGATCACTTACCCAACCTGACCAATTATAATTGTGATTCTTTAAATCTTAGGCCCAGGCCAATTGTTATCAAGGTGTGTGCTTTGAAAGGCTGGCGTAACTCAAACATTTCTATAGGGAGAAGTCACGTGATGTATCCAACTGAGCATGCGTCTAGTATAAGAACCAAGCTCTTCCGAACAAAACATAAATTCCCATTTGTTAAAAATTTGCAGGCGCAATTATTGAGCTAATACTAATCTGTATCTGTCCTCTACATTCAACGAAGGAAGAGGGCAATGATTAAAAACACCCACACACATGTTTGTCGACCCGGTCAATTGAGGACTTCTCTTTGTTCTCCCATTGTTTTGAGTTTGCGTTTTGGGTTTGGGTTTTTTGGGGGGTGTTTGTTTGTTTGTTGGGGTGTTTGTGTGTTTGTTATGTGCGAGGTTTTGTACACGAAAGCGAAGCGAGGACGTTCTTGCTGACTCAAAACACCTGCATCTCTTTTGTTAAAGTACTCGGTTTTAACGGGTAGACACCCGCACACACAACCTTACGGATCAGGTTTGTGTGGGTCCTGCTATTGTTGCCCTATTATTCCCGTTTCTAAAGAATTCCTCTGCGGGGGTCCAAGTTGAACAGAGGACTCCGTGTGGTCCATTGTTCCATTGTGTCAATCGAACATTTCTCCATATCCTCCAATTGTTTGGACTTAGTTTTTTTGTTTACGATGTCCCCCATTGGTTTTGACACAAGCAGCCAAACCAACGACGTCCTCGTTCTGTCGCACAAAGTTGATCCCAGATTTCTAGTCCTTGGTGTCCAAGGGTCCGTACGTTGTTACATTTCGAGTACCCGGCCGCTCCTAATCAGCCAAGTTTGCAATTTGCAATTTGCCCTAAAATAGTTTGCTCGTTATCCCCACTTCGAGTGATAAAAAAATTGAATGCAAAACTTAAACTAAGTTTTTCCAAATACTTGTTATGTTAACTTGTGGTGGTACAGACAATGGCGATGCGAATAAAAGCATGGACTGCTTTCCATGCAGAAACCTATCTTTCATACTTGGTGAGGAACACAAAAGATTATTCCAGATTATTGGCATTTTTTCCTAAACGTCTCGGGAGGTGTCTGTCGAGATTTGACATTGTGCCAACGTTTGGAAAACAGAGGCCAGATCGGCCGGGGTGCACGGAGCTCTACTCCTAGTTACTTGCTTGGTGTATAACTTAGCGGATTCCACCGCTGTGGAGCCCTCATTTCAGCAGAATATTTTTGACAGTTAACTTTGAGAGCCGGCTTCAACATTGTCTTAATAATAAGCATGAGCCTCAAAGATGTTTGCAAATTATTATTTACGCTGAATTTTTTGTTTAAATGCTATGCGATCACAAAAACCTTTCCAAAAGAAAAACAGATAGTTTCATTTCAACATGAGCGATACATTAAATGCGAGGCTAACTTGTGCGTCAATTTACGTCAATGACGACGAAGCAGTAACGTGCCGAGTCCACGAATTGATTTTCTGATGTTGAAAAAAGGTGTAATTACTGTTTGATTTCAATATCCTTGTCAGTAAAACAGATTATGACATCCTGGGAAAAAGTGAAATCTGTATTTTAAAAAATAAGATAATGCTCTGCCTTTAATACAATAATGGTGATTCATCGTATTAGGTTGCACATTTTCTGGGGTTTTTGTACTTGTTGTAGGTGAAGTCATCGACCCAACATGCCGTGACGCATTCTTCAAAATGAAGTGCACACCATCACCAGTCGGCTGGAATTACAACAAAAGACTAGCACTACTGAGCCAATCATGTCACTTCTAATCAACTCCCGAAACACACGCACCAAGAAGTTGGCTCATCACAACCCAAAGAATAAGTTTCATTTTGATAGAACTATTGGTTCTGCAACCCAACACCAATTTCCCAATATTATTGTACGAACCGGTACGAACATTTGCGGCACCCCTCTCCTCCCACCCCCACCCCCACCCCCCACCCCACACACACAAACCCACGAAACCCACACACACACCCCAATTTATACACCCCCTTCACAGACCAAGAACAAAAGTATATCTTTCAAAACTCAAGGACAATACCAAGATTTCATATCAATGTGTCAGCTCAAAATCAATATGTAACCACCATACTCTCGCACAGCATTGGAACGGGGGAGTGGGGTTTGCGAACGGGGAGCTTTAGCTGTCAAAGAAAAAAGTGTCACGGGAATATTTTCCAGGATTCTTGGATAAATGAATCAAGATTAAATCAATTTAACAATTATGACCCAATGAAAGTAATAACAAGTGAGCGTTTTATGGTGTGGTACCATTGCAAGGTGGGGTAAAACGCGAACTGTTTGCCACGTTTTAATTGGCAAGACCCGTGAGCTTAACTCTTACAATGGCTACCAATGACGTGTCTCTTACATTCACGACCAATTTGCACTTTTAAAAGTGTACACCGACATCCCACTAGTGTCTTTGTATCTTGTAGTCTTTCGTAATTGATAAAATGAAAATAAATTGCAGCACTTTAATGACTAACCAAAAATACATACCTGCATAATAAGCTTTCGTAGCAACAACTACTTCATCAGATGTAATTGAAAACAAATCTTAGAATGTAAACAATATAATCACCACCATTACTCATCACAAAATGCTTGTTTTTGTTTTTGTGTACACGGCCAATTTGGACATTACCCCCCGTCCCCAAACAAAACGTCATCGTAATTATCAATTGCCAAATTCTGGAAATCAACATGTGGATGTATATAGATGTAAATGAGTGTGTATAATTCAATCACGGCTTGCTGTCAGTTGGATCCTGACGGGTGCCTCATTAATGGGCGTTGGTGCGTCAACTGATTAGCCAAAACTATTGTATTCATTGGGAAGATGCTTCGCATGAGGAGATATCTCATTCCAAATGTTTCCTGAGATAAGTGTCTCAGATCTGATAAGCATAAAACGCATCTAATCTCAACTTTCCTAAACTGGCATTATCCCCCCATCATGATTTGCATTGTGCGTTAATTTGGCCCTACAATTAAGATGGATTCATTAACTTACTCATAATCATGACGAGTCTCAGAGTTTGTGGAATCCAAACTCCTGCCCAGGTAAACAAACGAAATTAAATTAGAACTCTACGGCCTATCACGGTTGTATAGAATCTTCAGTTAATGGTTTACACACACACAACAAACCTCCTGGTTCAGAATTGACCCGAATTATGAGTTTCCTTGGGGACTGACCATAATCTGGGTCAGTGTGATCCTGAATTATGTGCCCAAATGACCCGGAAATTGGTCAAACAGACGCAGAGTCCGAGTTAAAAATCCAATTCTGTAACCAGTTTTCGAGTCACCCTGACCCAGAAATGGGTCACGGTGCCCTGGGACCCGGAATCAAAGGTCAATTCTGACCAGGTCGTCTTTTTTTTACGTGTATAGGTTGCAGGTAACAGAGTGACATTTTCTTTGGGAGTTATATCATATCAAGTCCGTCTGCATAAAGTATGGCTTCATAAAATATTGATATCTAAGATCATACAGTTTTACAAAACAAAAGTGTAGGTTCAACTTGTTTCAGCAAGAAATATCCCAATTGACCTGTTAAAAGACGAGTTGAGACTGTTCAATTACCGGTGGTCAGTTCCTTAGGACACAAACTAAGCATATTTTAATAATACATTAAATGGTCTGGGAAAAGGTGACCTGGACAATCCAAGATTTAGATAGCAACGTCAGAATGCTAATTGTATTCAAAAAGCAAGGGCTTAGGTCACTATTTTTATTCGAACAAAAGAACACACAAATAAAACAAAGTTGGTGATCGTGCTACTTCAAAGAGTGTATTAACTCTTGGGAACAATAAACTCTGCTCGTCTTAATGAGAAAGACCCAATCAGTTATGTGGTGCAGTGCACCAACGGAGTTACAATTATAAAACTTAAAACTGTAGAGATATTATCTGACTGGCCAATTGCTTTGATTTGATAAGCGGCAATTCTTAATTGCGACATACAAAACAACCTCACAAGGCAAGGACACATCAGGCGCTGTTTGAATTCAATAAAGGTCGGCATGACGCTAAGTAACTATCGATAACAACCCGATTAATCGATTGAATATCAGAGATTCACTCACCTATTTTGACTGAATGGAGAAAGTAATCCAAAAGCAGGGGCAGAAACAACCGCAGAAAGGCGTACAAAATTATATGAGATTTGTAGTACTGTATAACTGTTGACACACGAACTCTACGCATCCACACACATCCAATCGCAGCTGGCAAAAAGTTAAGAAAGACCGGAGAAACAAGGCGCATTGCCAAGCCACTCAGCTGACTGTTCAACGCTGACTCGCTCGTCTGTAACTGAAGGCATGTATCAGTCATTATGTCATGCTCTAAAATAAACTTGTTTCTCCAGAGAAAAGTAAGTCAATGCCTTCCTGTCATTTGTTTTTTTGCCTAGCAGCCTCGCAGGCAATAATGTGATGTGGCGATACAATAAAGAATAACTGCCGATGTAAAAGTTCAGTATCGGTATAGTCAGGAGAATCCAAACTTTTTTTTGCTCGTGTCGTAAGAACGTGTCTCTGCGGTGCAGTTAAACCATAGAGCATGGTAAAAACCTGTCCCAATAACTTCTTTTCCTGTATTATTTTATGAAGTCGGTTCTCGAATCAAAGTGCCGTTCAGCGTCAATGCCGAACGAATGGGTCACTGGTACTTAAGTTGGCACTTTGCAACATAAAGAATACTTTTAGTAACTTACATTGTCTCCCTGGAAATCTTGTAAGTCTTTGATTGGTGGTGGAGCTACTGACAGTTTTTCGATATGAGGTTAAGTTCAATGTTTTATCTTTGAGATTCAGTGTCGAGTCAAGGTAGATTTTTAGTCGGCCAGTGTGTTCGTGTAGAGTGATATCACTGAATGATGCCGGCAGTTGTTCCTGACATTGTCAAGGTTAAGAATTCCGCTCTTTGTTGAGTCATGCCCATCCGGAATTACATCATCTTTGTACGTTTAAGTATTAACAAAGTACCAGATTCCCATGCCCAGGAATCTGATGGGAAAACCATCCAGTGTTGTCGCACACTGTCAATGTATCACCCCATTTTGTATTTCCATATTGATAATTGAATTCTGATGGTGGATCGTGTACACGGTGCCTATTGTCCCCAACAAGTTCCAACATGTTAGTTTGCCTTAGTCTTAAGCACAAACTGTGACTGGTAATGGTGTGTACCAACTCGACCTTCGGTCTTATGAGACGTGAACTCCCTTAGGCCGTATCCAAACTGGCGGCTACGGCTACGGCTGTTGCTTAGAGTGTTGCTAAGGATGTCTTACACTTCAACGCATCGATATCCAACCGTAGCCGTAGCCGCCAATTCAGACACGGCCTTACTCCCATTTGACTATCAGAAACATGTATCATCAATTTGCAGCAGTTATGGACCAACTACCATAATTCAAACGGAAGCATACGTTTATTAAATCCAGTACATTTGGGTTGGTCAGAATACCCCGATGCAGCCGGTCATTCCCCCCAGGTGATCGATCCCAAAACACACAGAGGATCTGGGGACAGGTTTGACCATGAGAGGGGTTGGTTAATCATACAAATCACTTGATGCGGCCTTACATCGATTAACCTACCTTCATCGGTGGCTACATCCCAATCGGTACTAATATCGCTACAATAAGGTATATTAAAATTGCTGCTTCTATGATCATTTCAATGAAGCTACTTTGAAGGACTCCCGAGTGTGACCCCGTTCCTCGAGAGTTCTTTTTTAGAGAGGTCCTACGGGGCGATTCCTCGCTAATCATGGCTAAAGGAACTCCAGCCCTACCTCCCAGCTAAAGGAAGCCACCAAACAACCAGTTCAGACCGCGGGCACTAAGGATGGCAAGGGGGACCACACATTTCCTAAAAGCTCTTCCGATCTCTGATCCCCTGTGACCTTCAACGCTAACGGGACCAAGATGTGGTTTGGGTACTGACTAAATTGCACTTTTTACAGGCCTAACCCATCTTCATTGACAACAGACTGATCGCGGGAGGTATTTATAAAAATACAAAAATACGAGCAAAACGTTGTCTTCGCGTTTGTAGCCTCATCCATTTGTATGATCTGTTGGAACGCACGTTTCTGGAGAGACCATTCAATCACGTTAAGTATAAAAGTCCTGCTTTCAGTCTTTGAAATTTTAAAGGTTCTATTTATAGGAAGCTCGCTTGTGGCCCTGAAGTTACATAAAACATACATATTTACGTGAATATTTACGTAAATATTTGCAATACGGCCAATCATTGCGAATTACGTAAATATTTACGTGAATATTTGCAAATGGGGCAAAAACACGTGAATATTTACGTAATGTTCACGTAAATATATGTTTGATGTCCCTTCAGGGCCACCATACTTATTATTATAATAAACGAGGACTTAATACAATACATTACTGACTTTGCTACCATCACTACCCGGTTTTACTGTAGTACCCTTCCTGTATATGTTTTACATGTTACCTCAATCCTCCCATGTCCTCTTCTCCTATGTAACTCCACACCAAATTGTTTTGACTTAAGATTGGAATGCCTAACCCAGTGACAAGCAATTGTTAATTGTGTCTAGAGGCCTCAGTCCAAATCCGTATGCTTCATTTTGGACAAATTAGAAGGATTTTGACTGTAAGGGCATTGCAAGTAATCCGTGATGTATTATGCTCCACGGTAGTTTTTTGGATGATAAAACGAACACGTCGTCCAATTGTAGAAAGGCTGTACATGGGGAGTAAACGGGCTCTGTCCAGAAATAAATGGTTACAGTATAATAAAAGAGGTATAACAGTGTTTATATAAGAATCCCCCAAAAATAGTTAGTGGCCTCACGTTTCGACGCTAGGAGAGTCTATCCGCGTTTGGGCCTTCGAGAAGGACTCTGCTAGGGTCGAAACGTCAGGTCACCAACCTTGTTTTGCATTCATACCATAGGTCCATTTGGTTGGTAAGCAGTTCGCAACAGCTAGTTCTATTTTCTCACGTTTTATTAGAGACACTGTGTTTTTGGACTCAGAGCAAGAACCATCTGCGGCTTACAAAAGTTCATGGAGTAAGCCTGCTTAGACGAAGGGCATGACTATACATTGAGTGTTTGCCAAGTCAAACAGGGCTGCCTGCATTGCGTGCTGGTTGCAGAGCTTGGCCACAGCATCTCGTCTGTAAACTTCCTGCATTACCATTGATGCGTATCTCCACTGCATGAGTTCATCAATATCGCATCAGGAGATTGACAGCTGCCTTCAAGACACGCCCACCAACCCCCATCTCATGTATACACTCGGAAAAGCTTATTAGCTGTTAGGAGGGTGTTTGTAAATGTCTTCATAAATTGTTAATAATTGGGAGGTTGTGAAAATGTACAATAGATTTGTCCTAATCCTGTTCGTGCCAATCGAAAGCTCAAAACTGACACTCAATTTCACTAAAAGTTTACCCAGTTGTTCTTCTGCGTCATGCGATTAAATAAGATAACCATTCACTTTAGTCTACTAGAACAACAATCAAATTTGCAGCAGCTTTTCGCAGAAATCTGTAGTTGCGCCTATACGCTACTAAATTAAATGCAGATTGTGCATGCAAAAAAGACCACCGGGAAAACCTGTATCACTACTGTAGGTACACATTACAAGAGATTCATCATTATTCCATAACGCGTTCAAAATAAGTGACGTCAGGTTCCTTTGGAGATGTCATACCGGGCGCAGACTGCAGAAAAGACACGTCCACACCTAGCCTCGTTACCATTGGCAGCGCGCTGTATCCTCTCGTCGAGCAAGGTATTCTGGAAAAGAAAAAAAATGGCCCCGCGAGATCGTACACCACTGGGAACGAGGTTGGTCCACCCCCACCCCATCTCATATCCATGTAACATACGGAACATATTTTTACGTGTAAGGAGGATGTTTGTAAACATCTTAAATTTGTTAATAATGTGGGTTTGTGAAAAATGTACAATGTAGGTTTTTTCTAATCGTTTTCTGCCTGATACGATATTTATGAGCGAGTTTCAAAGACGAATTCCAGTTTTTGGGGGTGGCGTTCGACTAAACCCAAAAGTATAATCTGATATGAGAGTTTACTTTCCATAACTGTTCTGAACAAAAATATAATGCTATATTTGGTGAGCCCTGCGGTAAGAAGTGTAAAAGAAAAGGAAACTCGCAATTCAAGTTGCCTATACGACTCATAAAGCCCGTTAATTGTTGCTGTCGACTTTGCAGGCTGTATATTGTTTGTTTGTGATATTTTGGCATTCTGAAACTCTCAGCGGTATTCAAGTCATGTAATGTAGACCCAAATCAAGCCACAGGGACATGGCTTAACTCACCACCTTTTCTACCTGGTAGTCCACAATATGAAAACACCAATACCGCCGGAGGAATTTTATGAACGAGTTTCAAAGATGAATTCCGTTTTTTGGGGGTGGCAGGGCCTTCGATTGATATATTCACCCGTGCGTAGAAAATCCATATCGTTGCCGGTCCCATGCGACGTCCCATACGTGGGTTGCTCGTAAACCGGGCTATTTTTATTGCGCCCTTTTGTGTACAGAATTTGCACATTATGCCCTGATGTACAATTATGTTTTCTGGTTGTAATTTCAACCCGGTAATGGGTAGCTAAATAGACATAAACATATTTTTGCTTTATTGTTAATATAAAACGCCTGCGGTATGTTGATGTTTTTCGCATGTCATTCATTCGAAGTTGACGCTCAACAGGCAGCGACCCTTTAGTCAAAAATGTTATACCTAGCTCCTTATTCGTCAACTTCATACAGCTTAGTATTGAAAGGCCGTCATAACGCTGATCAGCTCGTCATTTCATAAACAACGGCTTCCAAAGACAGTTTGACTCGTGTTTCTTTTCCAGAGATTGGGATATTGTTTTGTAAAACCGCAGGGTGGCGACTAGTCACCATTGTAAACAGTTCCTACTGGAACACCAACCCACTTTAGCACTTAACATGCCCAAGTAAATCCCGTGCGATGATCAACAAAAACCATCCGTGGAAATATTGGCCTACATAACGCTCCATCAAACTTATCAGATGAGTAATGTAAGGATAATGTTAATTATAACACCTAAAAGCAGAAGTTTTGGGTTGACAAACTCTAAAATAACATCAGGACATTTGCTGTTGTTGTTGTTGTTGTTGTTGTTGTTGTTGTTGTCGTTGTCGTGACGCCTGACGGTGTGGATCTATTATAAGAATGCTAATTTTCTTAGGATAGCAGCGATGTTATGTCTCGGGGTTTTTCCGCCAATAATAAAACACTTAACATACCACTTGGATCAAAAACTACGAGTGTGAGCTTAAGCCTCGTCGATCAGTCTGTGAGTTTCCGCTCAGGATTTACTGTCATGATGTTTTGAATCGCTGGATTGTTGGGAACTTTTAACCATCTTAGGGTAAAACACATTAGTGTAGTCCACACAAAAAACACAAGTGGAAGGGAACATAATTTCTGAATAAATGAATGGGAGACTTATACCCGTTTGATGACCTGCATATTCAGTACAATTTTTAATATCTTTTTAAATTGTATAGGATTTTGAGCTGATATGGTTTTGAGTTCCCCCACAGTTTGAACAAACCAAATCAGTAAGCCTTTGGCTGGAGGCAGAGGCGCTGGGAAGTGGGCGGGGAATGTTAAAGACCTACTTGAACGAAAACGGCAACAAGTGATCTTTGCTGAAATTCTTTTTAAATGGTTTTAAGCAATAAGGAAATTGAGTTCACATGAAATTGAACAGATTTTAATTGTGTAAAAAAAAAACAGCTATTTTCAGTACCCTTCTCAGTTATTCATTGTGGGAACTTCGTTTTGTGTATATCCACTTTGTTGCAGCATGGAATAATGACAAACAAACTCCCAATCATGATGTCAAAGATTGTCACTTTGACGCACGCCGTCAACGGCAGAAGTGTTTCTTAGGTTGGGCCCTAATGTTTTGCTCGATGATTAAGAATTGAACATGTAGAAGTGTACAAATATCTAAATGACATTTAATTGCTAAACAAACACAATATAAACAAGTTTAAGTAGTATTCTCGTTTAAAACAATTTCGCTCAAGTACCTTTTTAAACTGTATAGTCGTTGTGGTGGAACAACCATGATTTTAAGTTTTGGCTCCAATGTCAAGTTACATTTTGGGATGCACTTATCTTCCAATAGATAGAGCCCTGATGAAAGTGAAATTATAATTCATGTCTCTAACCTAATTTAGAAAGTTGCTAAACAGAAAGATATAGAAGAGAAAAAAACAGTGGAAAACTTTGTTGGTGTGGCAAGCATCATGTTGATCAAGAGCTTTTATATTAATTTTAAATATAAGAATAGTATGGGCTTGCGTAGTAGTTGCTCTAGATCTCATAACAGTTATTTTGGTGTTGCCGCTGGAGATTGTTAACAAAAAATGAATTGATTCAGGCTTTCATTTTTAGATCAAGGCAAAACAAGAAGTTATTTATGAGACCGCGCATTGACGCGGTCCGTATACTCATCAAACACACAGGTGACAACGTATATGGATGACCGATTGAAGCATGTGCAAACATTAGAGGACGTGGTAACAACAACTAATGTAACATAAACCTGCAATGGAGTTGCAAATACTGCGACCGGCTTACTTATTCACACATTGCAATCTGCAGACGGTGAAAATAGCAGCGTTTTCACCGTTGATTTATATACATCTTGTCTACGGGACGTTAATTATTGCTGTCTAAATAAGGAGTCAGCTTTGTGGCATAGTCATCAATGAAACTGCGGAAAGAAAATCTTGCTTGTACTGGTACCCGATGACTCCTTTACCTACCGGAGCGGGGGGGGGAGCAGGGCGTATCTATAATAGGGGTTGAGGTAGTGGATTGTTGAGCTTCTTTTAGGTCATTTTTGAGGTTTGTAAACAAGAGTATTGCATGTCCCACTGACCCCCGGCATAAATGTGTTACGGGCTTTGGCAAGTTACGGGATTGAGATGTTTTTACGGCTGGTGAGGAGTTAGTCTTGTTTCGAGACGTTACCTTGTGTCAATAAAGGAGGACGAAGTAGGCCTGTCTGTTCCTGAGTTCAACAATCACATCTTACTTCTTTTGGAACGACCGAAGTGTGTTGCCGTTGAAAGATCGGCCGGAGTTCAAAGTTTCAACTTACGCATGTGAGGATTTCCCGCGTCGAAACTCGCGCCACAAATACGGCACCTCCATTATTTTGATTTATCTTGTTGTATGTAAATGGGGGGGGGGGTATAGATGCCACGTCACACTAGGTGAAGTTATTAGCAAGCAGTTCCAGGCAATCTCCACAAAGAAACACCATCCACACATTCCTGTTCACATCTTTGAGTAAGCAAGACATTTAACCCAAATCTCATAGACTACATAACAATGTCAAAGTCGTGTGCGTTTATCGAAATCAAAACGAGAAAACAAGTCGAACGAAGAATTCTTAGTATGAAATAAAATCTTCTTTTTTTAAATAAATATTCAAGCACGTACACATTTCTTGAAAAACAAGCATATCAATTTCTCTTATTATTTTTTTCCAATAATTTTATCTTATTGAAATGATCTGTTAAAATTAACATTAAAACGAAATTAAACTTGGGACGAGGATGCTTGTTTGATCTCAATGATTCTAGACTACATACAGTACGAATTGCGAATCATGCCCGAATTTGTGCAACATACATAGGTTTAATTATAACGTTAACAATAGTAGGGCAAAATTTTTAATAATTAATTGCTATGATTAACCAACTGAGGTCAAGTCTTATTGTCGGTATTTCTCGTTGGTTTATGGTTTTGTTTTGTTTTTTCTTTCATATAGTTCACCACAAAATTTTAATTTCCAAATAATATAACATAATTTTTGCAGCCTTGGACTTCGCTAAACTAAAGTATTTGAAGAAACAGAATTGTGCAAGCGTAAAACACGGTTGGGACCAGCCCGGAAGTTCGAACGCGCGCGAGACTTGCGCAACTGCGGTAATGCTAACAGTTCCTCTTGCACGCAGTGCCCCCAAGTTGCCTAAAATCAACAAGTTTGCTCAAAGTTTGCTCAAACAGCCTGAACTTTTTTTAAAAACCAAAATTAATGCAGCATACTTTTCTTTTTCTTTTTTCTTGTTCTTTTTTTTCCCCTGGGATAACATTTTATTGCTGCCTAATCAACATACATTTAAATAGAAAAATAAAATAAATAAAACAGCGTATCTTACAGCAAATAAGAATTGAATTGGTTACAGGAGGTTATTCACAGAGTACAGAATACTTAATCCATTTCGAATTAAATTTCTGAGAAGTTTTATTGACAACTGACAGATATTTCTCGCAGATATAATAACTCTTCATGTCTTTTTTTAAAAGCTACGATACAAGGACGTCTGCCGTTCATTTTCATTTTATAAATGTAAAAGCGAGCTTTTAAAAGAATAAGATTAAGGCATTTGTATTTGTTACCAGTAATACCGAACAACATCAACCCTTTGTCTACTACGAGACTAGCCTTGGTATTTTCCTTAATCCAATCAAAAGTAGAGTTCCAGAAGGAGATTACATAACTACATTGACAAAAAAGATGAATGAGGGATTCCTTTTCAGTCTTACAAAAGGTACATACATCGGATTCTTTCCTCTTTTTTTTTACTTTGAAAAGAAAGGAATTTGTACCTAGAATCCTGTGTGTTACACGGAACTGGAACCATTTGAGCTTGGAATCAACAGTACATGTAAAGGGTACACAAGACCATTTTGTAGAGTCATAATTAATTTGGAGTTTCCTTTCCCAGTTGTCCACAAACGTCCTTACAACTTTTTTTAGACTGAATTAAAATGTCGTATAAGCTACGAGAACCCTTTTTGTCTCTCACGAGAACTTGAAAATTGAACGGAAGTTGTGGGAACGGAGCAACGTTTGCTGTTCAGCAACAAATATTATTGAAAGCAACCTTAATAGCTCTAACGAAAGCACCATCATACTTTTAGCTGTATCCAGAGGTAATCCATCATATAAATTTGATGTATCCCTGTAACCATGATTTCTTATCATATCCATCACAATTAATTAGAATTTTTGTTGCTAAAAAGATGTGGCAACTTAACTATAACAACACCGAAGTACATGGTATTGCAGTACGGTGTACATTTTGATAAATAAAACAATTAAAAGCCTGGTTAAAAAATCATTCTCCGCTGTGGAGACTTTCTAAAGTGGGTTAATTAAGACCGGTGTCGACCTGTTCCAGATCGTTTACACTTTCATGTGAAATATGCAGAAAATATCGGTCGATCTGAATAACTTTTTGGATGATTGCCAGTCGTATTTCAACACGTTTCCAAGGTTTTTTTCAAGTTTGCCAACTCGATGTGCACTGCCAGTTTGTCTGTCAGTGGTTGTTAATGGAGACGTGTCGTAAAAACCACGGGGCTGGTCTTATGGGGCTTGCGGCATATACTATTAGGCGGTGCTCGTGGAACGCTCAGGTAGACTGGAATCACGTACTGCATGGGTGGTCATTAATTATAGAACGGTTCCACTTTCATATTTTTGTCAAATCATGTGCTATAAGTTACGCTTTGGGTTGAATTGGATCTATCCGATCCTATTCGGAAGAATGTGTTTGTTTCTGTGATTTATTCAAGTTATTCCATCAGCTATTTAGTTACTACCAACCGTCAACTTTGGATAAATTCATTGTCAACACCATGTGTGCGATTGGAGCTTAAATAGGGCCGGCAAAGTCCCCCAACTACCCCCCCCCCCAAGTCAATATTAC
>CM021531.1:17456972-17472940 GCA_010994315.2 Pisaster ochraceus
CCCTGGTGACAGTTGATCTGAGTTGACAGCCCAGATCAAAGAGTAGCCCTCACCTTGAAGTGGCCGTCCGGCATTGTGAGTTTGGCGATATCTCTCTTTTTTTATCTCAATGTATTTGGCAAGAGTTCAGGCTCGTAGTCTTTGTTATAATTATGAAAACTGTGCTGGCGGTAATAAATGCAGAAACATTGAACGCTAGAGGGCTCTAAAAAGATGATGTATAAAAAAACTTAATTGTTCAGCTTTTGAGTCAATATGCTCAGGTTTTACATTTTCAAGATGCAATTAGGATCAATTAATCATTAATGGAAACGGTCTCCAGATTGTTGACTTTTTCAAACATGTTTGACCCACAAAAAAGTCAAGTTTTGCGATCTGATTTTAAAAAGATATCTTCTTTCAAAACTGAAAATTTCATGCACTTGTCGATGAGTGAATATTGTGAAAAAATTCTGATAACTCAAAAACGGGGTTTCTTTTCTTTTCTTTTAGATTGATGTTTGGTTTATGTTTTCACTCTCACTTAATATCAAAACACTGTTGTAATTATAGTGTAAGCCAAGTTAAACATATCAACTTGACCTTTATCAGATACAAAGGCATCAAAAGTACATAGAAATTGAAGCTTGCAATGTTCATGATCCATGATCAATTAGGAACCAAGAATGATGGCATGATGAAACACGAATGGTGACTGCATGCAATTACACCGAATGTTGAACTCACTCCCACAACCATAACACAGGTTTCTTGTAGACGATGTAACCTGTTACATCATATGTTTATAAAAGAGAAACAGAGCCTGTGCTTTATGCAGGCAAGATTTGTACTCATTCCATTGGAAGAAAACATCAAATCTGATATATTGAGATTGTATTGCCTTATTTTTATCAACTTTTGATATGATGAAAGGGGGAACATTTTAAAACTTGGTCAGGTGTTATTTTATCATTCTTGATTGAATGTGGAAGTTATGACACAGAATGTAAAACTGCCTATCAACCAGTGCAGTGTCTCGCCTACCAAAAAGGCCCTGGAATTTACACGGTCACTCTTTTTGTAAAAAAATATTATTCCCAACGCTAATAAACGTATTATTTTTTTATGAAAATGTGATTTTTTTTGAAAAAAATGTTAACATATTTTGATCGTGAGTCCGAGTAGAGTGACTTCTGCTTGGGCTACAGCTTTAACTGAAACTTAAAAAATAGGCCTTCGTCTAGCCATATCCACTGCTGAAGCCGTAGCCGTTAATTCAGACACGGCTTAACGCGGATATCGAAGTCACGCTAATCTTTTTTGTATTATCGCAAGGAGTCACTTGCAGGTGCTGGACGTTTAACCCTCGACGACTGTTTAATGCTCTAATTTTCTACAACTGTGAACCACGCCGATTTATAATAGCCCTTCCGATTTATAGGGGTTTTTTTTTTTATTAATGGGGCTTTCCCACAGGGCCAGGATTTCTCTCTCCTCCCCCACCCGGGCATTCGGGCCACAACTTGCCGCAAGAGTCGGCAAGCCTCTTTGTCACCCCGCAGTCTCCGAATCGTGCCTTAATAGCCCGCGTCGCGCCCATGTAATTTTCACCGCGAGAGACCGGCGTGTTTACATCATTGCACCGGGCGGGTGCACCATTTACTACCGACTCGCGCGCCCCTGTCGTTTGGGCTAATTTCTGGACAAATAGACCCACCAGGAGGTCAGGCTCCGACGTCCTCCTTTGAAGAAGTCGGAAGATTCTTGGGTTGTGTTTTGTGGGGACTTTCTCTAAGTGAGCGGTTCCGCTGACGCAAACGATTGAGGAATTATTATGGTTAGAAACAAAATGTAGGTGCGGTTTCGCGGTGTATAAGTAATGACTGATCGTCACATTTTTGATATAGAATAGAAATTGTGTAAGGTGTGTACCGATATTGACATAATTTACATTTGGGAATACTTCCGGTAAGGTGTTGAAATGGATCAATATTAGCCTTGCTGATTTTGTGAACGATTTGCACCATGGATCGCGTTGTCTGGGCCCAATTTCAAGGAGAGGATCAAACCGGAAATAGCTTAACAATTTCTGCTAGGAAAAAAATGAGAAGGATACCAGTCACAGGCGGTACACAGGAAATGGTATTTTGGCTGGTAACGTTTTAGCTCAGGAACGTGGGCACAGGTCTGAATCACACAGTAACTTTCTACAAATTTTGGATTTATAATTAATAGAAATTAAGATTTGATAGTTTCTCTTGATTAGATCAATGGATCGTGTTGCCGAAGAAAGAGTTCTTGGCCTTTCATTGTACGTGTACAATTAGCAGCGAATGTACTGACAGAGTGGCAGTGTTGGTTCAATTTGTTATTGAAACTGTTAGTTTTTGATCAAAGAAAAAGACGCAAGATCCTCAGTAGGCTTTTTGATTGGGAGATAGTGTTATGGTGCCAGACATCCTACCTGGCTACCCTGCCTGACTTGTCATATTATTCCAGAAAGCTTTAAGAGGATGTTTTACCCGTAAATGACGCATCCTTATGATCCATTTCCAGGCATCACACTCAATCAAATAACCAATATATTCACGGGCTATTATTTTTGTTCTTTACACATTAGAAAACTTAATACATGAGCCGCTACTAAACTAAGTTTAACGAGATATTAATGTGAAGTTAGTCGTTGATAGCTTGAGCCCTGGGAATGGGGTTAATGCTCTTTGTCGGGGAATCTTAAAGGGGTAAATCAGAATACTTTGGAAGGGTGTGAACATTCATGCTGTAAACTTTTAAGGTTTTATACAGGATTGTCGTGGACACAGTGTTCATGCTTTGTGTGATCAATCGTATACATTATTAACAAACATGTGAACAGTTGGGCTTTTCTGTGCGGAGACCGGAGAAAATAGTGAAAAAGACAAGCACAATTTTCAGCATGGAAACACAGTGTCCTTTATTTTTGGTTGTAACAACCGAAATCAGCTGTTGCGTCAGTTAGGCTTTCATATACCGTTTTCTCGAATATGACTTCAATTTAGCAGTAAATAGTTCACAGGAAAAATTGCTCTAGTTAGGAACTTCATAATCATTAAGTGTCCAGACTGAAATCTAAAAAATATGCTGTTATCCTTACCAATCCTGTATAATACTTATAATCCTGACCCGCTCATATCAGAAGTTTTGTCCTGACCAAAAATCATAAAGTGTCATGTGACATTATTATCCCGTATACCATAACCGATATGTGGCAGAAGGCGCTCCCCGCCAATTTCTTTTCTTTTTATAAATAAATAAATAAATTGTTATTTAATTAATAAAATAGACAGAATAAATGCTCCCTTACTTTAACACACTATTTTCCTCTTGTACAGAAGTACCCCCCTCTAAAATAATGTTATAGAAAACTTGAGATGCCCAGAACACAGCCTGAAGACACAATAGGGATGGGGGTACGCCATGCCACATATCGAGCAACAAACTGTAACTGCGAACGGACAAAATAATGCAGATGTTTTCCGTTCCTTATTTGATATGTAAACTGTTTGGAGAACCGTCACGGATCATCAATACATTCAAGCCTAATAATGTGTCTACACCAAGATGCTAGAATTGTGACGATTGCTGCCATTTAAAGCGCCATTGACATTCTGTATAAACAAATATGAACAAACATCAGTTGTGACCCGCTATTATTCTCGTTGGTGCGAGATGAAAACGAGAGGTGGGAGTTTGATGGATTGCTCTGGCCGTCCGCCCACACGCTCAAGAAGAAGAAAAAACAACATTGCGGAAGTTTTCTTACTTTGTTTTCTTCTCCAGATAACCAGACTTTGAAATACTCGAACAAAAACAGTCTTCAAGCCAAGCAGCTGCGGGGGCGGTATGGGGCAGACTCATATTGAAGTTGACACGTTGGTTTAATAGACGGCTGAACTTGGATACAACATTATGAGACAATAAGACAATAATACACACCTTCGTTGTTATAAGCTCCATGTCTGTTTAAACACCCCTTTTTCTTTTCTTTTTACTGAAATAGTCCCAGCCAGCTTCTAAGTGAGTATGATTAAAAAAACTCAGTCGACAGAGACTTCCGAAAAGGGTTCAGGATTACTAATTGAAAGTCCCGGGATGGGAAAACACTTTCAAATATCATCTAATAAATATTTGCTATACGGTACAAAAGAACCATTCACTGAAATCTTAATTACCATGGTCCGTCTATCAAAGTCCACCTCAAGACTGCGCTTTACACTTTCTACTCTTTCTGGTCACGAATAACTCTTCCTGTTCTTTGTATTATTCGGCCAACATATTTTCGCCATACGCAGCAGTACCGCCTTATATGCACTCTGACAATTTTAGCTTAGGCGGATCCTGCCTGAATTTTGAGCCGATGATAAGAAATTGAGTTTAACTTCAACCGTCTTGAATGGTCTTTGACATGGTTTGTGAGATTAAAGGCAGGGTATGCTTTTGAAAATTGTCAAAGACCAGTATTCTCACTTGGTGTATCGCAACATTATGCAGAAAATGACAAACCTGTGAAAATTTTGACTCAATTGTTGGTCATCGAAGTTGCAAGAAAATAATGATAGAAAAAACACCTTTGTTACATGGAATTGTGTGCTTTCAGATACACGAGAAAAGTTTCATGTCTGAAGCCTCTCAGATTGAAATGATGGGGTGAAAAATTACCTCCTTCTCTAAGTCTTAAACTACATTACTTCAAAGGGGGTCGTTTCTAAAAAAATGTTTTCTAACATCAACAGCTCTTCAGTAAGTAAGCTTTTATGGTCATGACATTTTATGAGATAATACCCTCCCTTTAAAACATAACAAATTAGGCATGACAATCTGAGTTGCCTTCCCAGGCGATTGCGCAGATGGGAAAAAGATATCGAACCACGATTTGAAGCTACACCCTATAATACACTTAAAGGAACTGTTGTGGTCCCAAACTATTCAAGATGTAAAAAACAAAAATTAAGATAAAGGGGCTATCTCACTAACAATTACCATTCTTTCTTTCTTTTTCAAACTCTTTTTTGAAAATATGTAATTTTCACTTCCTAGCCGTTAACAGATAAAATAATCTTACGGTCGGGGGCACTAATTCGTTTTAAAGTTTACTCTTAGGTATATGTATGTGTGGAAGAACCTCCACACATTGTTCTTATACCTCCACACATTGTTCTCCATACCTGATAGATCAAGTGCAGAGCAAATCAAAGGATAAACCTAATTACTATGGTCACACTATAGTCATTTGTCCCATGACACCCAGCACACCAACAAAGAGTACAATCTCCATGCATTAGTGCGTAGCGAACCTTCCCAGGTGAAATAAAGGGCGTACAAACTTTCTGATCCTAGTCCAAACCTCAGAGAAGCCCCAGAGGGTTAAGCTTCCATATTTCTCCAGAATTTATGTGAAACTGATTTCTAATTTGATAGCTTTGGTGAAACGTCACAAAATAGTTACTGATGTTGCAGATTATGTTAAAAGATATAAACTGCTATAGGCAGTAGTACAGACGTTGTATGAGCGTTTTAGAAGTCTGTGTGCTCGTACAACGGTGACACTTCATTAAAAAAACACGTCTTATCCAATCAACTGAAACGGTTAAACATTTCGGAAATATTGAAATATAGTTAATTCTGACATTATCATCAGCAAACCATATTTCGATGAACCGATAAGGTTAGTATTAGATTATATTTCATAAACAGCACGTCTGATGGAAATGAAAAGCACGTGTTCATTTTCAAACAAGCCTCACCCAGCCCAGAAAAACAATCAACAGGAGTGACTGGCACTTGTTTACAAATATAGAACGCTCAACTATGACAGTGACACTATACACTTCGCCACCAATTCAGCTTAGCAACAATCAACTAATCGGTCACATAATTGAGACTTGTCATCATTATCCTGGAATTTATGCAGATAAAGATAGATAAAAATACAAGTGTGTCAATGCCATTATAATTCTACAACTTGATTTAAAAAGCTTATTTTCACTTTTCTGGTGAAAAAGGTTTTTACAATTTGTTGATGTTTGTTTTTATTGTTTCAAGAACTACACCATTACGAAGTCCTGCTGGACAACTTGCTCCAGCTGATCATAGTATGGAATACACCCTGATTCTGTACAACATTTTCAGGGTTATTGAAGAGGCAGGCATTAGTCGAACTACTTTTTTTTCTCCTCAAGGCAATATTCTCATTCAGAAGTTATTGAACTTGTTAACATTGTTCTGGAAGAATAAGACGCCGTGTTAAACAGTATCAAGGGACGACCGACTCAATCGCCGTCTTTAATCCAAAGACCGTTCAGGTTTCGAATTTTTCAATAAATTTCCAGGTACTCCATAAAATTGAAAGTCTGTGTCAAAACTAATTACTTCGATCTTTTCACACTTCAATACTGTATTATGGCCTAATCTGATTTATATTTTGTCAAGTGATAAACCACAAGGGAAACTGACTTGGGTAAATCGTTTAATAATTTGGGTTTAAGCTTTTTATGAGGTGTTGTTTTTTGTAGTGCCATAACATCATGTTATCTAATGTAACTGTTGAATATACCTGTATCCCTTCTAAATCACAAATCAAACTACTTGCCAACCTGGGGAGACTGAAGCAAGCATGTCAACAGTCTGCGGTGGATCGTGAAATCAAAAGCACAAGTAGAGACTTGAAACAAGACTACACGTGCCTTTAAAAGGGAGTGGCAACCGCTCCCCGTTAGAGCGGCTGTGACAGCTATAATCCTCATATTCCGATAGAGGGGATTCCGTCATATTACTCGGTGATCAGCGTGACAAACTCAAGAGGGTTTTTCGCTGTATAATGCCTGAATTGTTGACTTTTTATTTTTGCCGTTCGGGGGGCTAAGAGTATGGCTTCAATTTGAGTTTAGGAAGGGTGAAGGGTGGCATACTGAAATAATTATGGATTTGTTTTGAGCTGAGCGGCAACAAGAGTGAGATGGAAAACAGGCCAAAATCTACCCCAAATGAGTGAGATGGAATCAGAACAATATAGCATTGGCGATCGGAAAGACTTTATTTTGTTCACAGTTTTCTTTTTTACAAAACAAACACACCGTAATTTGTTTTGCTTTATTCTATTACATCTTATTGTTTTTGCACTAATTGTGTTATTGTTCTGGTTGCCAGATGTTGTGTATGTAAAATAGCCACGTGGGGTAACATCCGCCCCAGCAGTCTAAACGCGCATGCAAATCCATTAACAGCAGTATTAATTAGTCTTCTTGATGTTAAATAATTTGCTTTTGTTCCTGACCGAGAGGGTCATCCCTGTGACTGATACGCGACAATTGACATTCTTATTACCTTTATCTTTTTCCCCTGTGATTTTTCTTCATCCACTCTAGTTATAATTAAACTCATATTTCATTATTTGCCAGTTTAAAACAATTTGATACGAAAATATAATAAAAGAAAGATAGTTTTTGTTGGTGTTTGTTTGTTTGTTTGTTTGTTTGTTTGTTTGTTTGTTTGTTGGGGTGTTGGGGTGCTTGTTTGTTTGTTTGGTTGGTTGGTTGGTTGGTTGGTTGGTTGGTTGGTTGGTTGGTTGGTTGGTTGGTTTTTCTCAAAAGATGAAGGAAAAATTGAGCTGATACCAAGCAAGGAATGTGAATTTGTCTCTTTCATTTATAGGAGAAGAGGCGATTGCCGGTTTCTCCCCGATCTGAGCCAGCTGCCAGCCCAAACATCAATACACTTATGAGTAATAACATCATGTTCACTTTACAGCACTAGTTACACACAAGTCGTAACCAATTCATTTTACATTAACCATACACTGTATACTTGGTGCTCACAATCCTTCGCGGTAGAACAAAAACGATTTTGGCAACTCGGGTAGGATTCTAACCCACGACCTTGCATGGACGTTGTAAGTTCCCGCACACTGAGCTTACACGAGGCTGGGTTTGAACACCTACTGCATCAACCTTGATGCTTATACTCAAGCGCATTGGAAACTTGAGTTGACTGTGGTAAACGTATCTAAAGGGACTCTGTGCATTAGACAAAGATGACTTGAACAACGAAACGAATTCCTTACCAGTGTGGACACCTTGAAAACGCCTTGAAAATGTTTCTTCTGTGTTTTCCCAAACGAGACTCGTCAATCCTTGAGGAAGATGGATCTCAGCTTATACGCAAGCTCCTTGCAGAAGTGGGGAGACTCCTTAGTCTGACTAGCTCCCAAATGTCCAAGTTTCGAGAAACTAAGTTATCAGCACCTGGTTCAGAGGTTCTGTGCCGTCTCTCGCGAGCTATAGAGACATCTATAAGACCACGAACTCACAATGACCAGAGGCTGATTGAAACAAGAAGGAAGCCGCACACTTTCCTTATAACATGTATTCGGAAAAATTCTCTCCACTGGACTCTTATGGATTTTTTTACTTCTTGGGGAGAAGGGCGCCCTCTTTGGTGACGATTTCAATGGCAGTGGCCCACTCAGACCACCAAGCGATCACAGGCCACTGTTGAGAGGCATAGTAAGCAGGAACAACACAAAATACAAGTTCCATTATCTCAAATGCATATTTCAATCAGTCTGGCTGAATTGTCTGAACAGTTCCAGTTTCAAACAGGCCGTTGTGATAATGTTAAATCAACAAAGGTCAGTTTGATGCACTCGATATTGACAGGTAAAGTAAACGATGATTGAAGCGTCAAATTTACTACCAAAAGCTAAATGGGGAACTGAGGAAGATGCTGAATTAATGGTGTTTTGGCTGGAACGTACTTATCTGGCACTACTTCTATAAAATACGATGTGAACAGTGTTTTATGAGGCTTCTCAAATCTGCCGTTTAGCTTTTGTGTTGTTTGTCAAATATTGAAAATTTAGTCCAAGAGTTTTGTGACAGTCTGTCCTCATCGAGTCGTTGTGGATATCGATGCAATCATCATCATAAACATCATTGTTTATGATTACAAGATTGGCAAGTGTGGATACCGAAGATGTCAGAGTAATTACTAGTCCCGATTGCTGAACATACATTGCGTCCAACCAAACAAACAAACAACAATGATACCGTCAGAGTCTGTCACCGATGACTTCTGGAGCATCCTTTTATATCTATCAGTTTAGAATGTGCAGAGACTCATGTACGTAATGTCGTACAAATAAATAGCACTTAATTGTCAAGTGCCTTGTACTTCTTCTCATTCTGCTGTATAAATTATAATGAAAATGAGCACTGGGAATTTGCAGCTTTAAACCACTGTATTCCGAATAAACCTAACAGAAATCTTTGAAGGCAGTTGAAAGAAGACAATATCGACACTGTAAATGACAGGATGTAGTGGAATTACCCGCTCATTGGGCATTCACAGGCATCCAAAAGTAAAGAGTAGGAAATAATTATTACCAAAATATTCCTGGGTTGAATTGTCACAATCTATTGTCCTGATAAAGTGATTTTTATACACATAGCAATATCTGTGACACGTCAATACAGATTACCAATGTCACTTTCTTGAAATAGACAATGGTTGATGTCATGAAGTGAAAGCAATGTACTCAACACCATCCAGTAATTGTACAGCGATAACGCGATCAATTTGAATGAATGTTGACAAGATGACGTGTTTTGGCCATTACACAATGATTGGGACAAACACACGAACAGACCCATCGGCGCTTCTTGAAATAGACGACTAACACACTCTCTTTATTAATTGAGATCATGAGGAGAACGAGTACACAATCTTGTTAATAGTCCATTGAAAACTGCAAACCCACATGTTGCAACGTGTCTTGTAAACCCTATCATACTTAAAGAGGACCCAAATACATCATTTCGGGGTTTCTTCTTGATCAGAACAAGTAAAGTGTTCCAGTGTACGGAGCGAGTATAGGGTTACAGTGGGGCAACCTGAGAGGGGGGCAGAGAGGCCCCCCCCCCTTCATCGTATTTGAATACTTTTAAGTCAAGTTTCAACTAAGCTGAAGTCACCACGTAGCATATGTAATTGTTGCATTTTGTGCAGAAGACGCGTCTTCTGCACAAAATGCAAACTGTGATAGTTGAAGCTATAAAGCGGTCATCAAAGTCACGAGAAAATGGTGAAATATCCCATTATATGTTGTCATTGGTTTCAATTGGAGACTTTGAAACGGCAGCAGACTTACCGGGTAAATTTCAATTGTTTACGCAGTTCTGAGCATGCGCACACTACCGAGAACATTGGATAAAGTCTGCTGCCACCTAGCGTCCCAAAAGTCCACCATTGGGTTTTGTACCCATTTCTTGTACTCATTTAACTCATTTCTCAAAGACTATAGCATTTCAAACAGCTCATTTCAGGGAGTGTTTTCCCCAGCATGGCCATCCGTATACCAAGTTATGTGCAAATCTGTGAACATTTGTATTTTCAATCTTACCCGTATGTTGTGCACACTCTCCTTTTAATATTAAACGAACAACTTGTTTTGTAGATTGGCACTCAAATTAATTTGATTAGTCTGTGTTTCAAAATGTAGATGTCCCTTGTACCTTTCCATCACTGCGTCAATTTAAAATGACTATTAATTAATAACGATAAAACTGCGAAAACTTTTTGGTATGTTCTCCTTTGTTTCTTTTTTTTTATAAAGCTCAAGCTGAATCTAAATCCGACCTTAACTTTGGAAAGGAAAACGATCCCACCGCGAACATAAACAAATGAAAGCAACATGTATGCATAATCATCACGAGGAAATTAAAACTACTGCAATAAGTATTTTTAAAAGTACAACCAACTCGGCCAAACGTTCATTCTCAGCTCAAGCTATATTAAGCAATCGGCAGCTTGAAAACCATTATCCCACGAAAAAGCCCCAACATAGTCTAGCACCGACAGACAGTCAGACAGGGGAAAAAAACGTCCCACCAACTGCTGTCCACTTTAAGAACAACAAACAACTGCAGTTCTTGACACGGGTACGACACAAACAGACAAAATAGAATAACGGGGAGACATTTTTTGACAAACAAGACTCCACGCTGTGAAGTCAATTTTACCGTAATTCACCCCTAAGTGTACCGGCATTTTTTATAGGGCTAGCCGGGGCCCCTCGGCTACTGTCGTGTGGTTGATAATGCTTAGGTTGCGCCGATCTTCACTTTTCCAAATCGATAATTATTACCCGCTTTATTCGCCACAGGCCACCACCTGCCAATCAAAATTACAGCGGATAAGATCGCCGCTACGATAGCTCATGAAATAGCCGTCTAAAACTTTAGACCAATAGGCGAGAATGATGTGTCGGGGGGGGTGATACAGATGAAATAACATTGGGGGTTCATGTTTGATTATTCATTACATTATGTCTTTAACAGAACTACAAAGTGCAGCTGTCCGATTATTTGTGCATTTTCTTTACAGTTATCTATAGGCTTTTAAAGGTATTATACAGGATTGGTGGAGCTGACAAAAACAGTCGTAGACAGTGTTCATGTTTTGTGCGTGATCAACCATAAAATACACGAAATAATAAACCGGTGAACATTTGGGACTAATCCGTTGTGTGAGTTTGGAGAAAGAAGTGAAAATACCACTATACAATTTTAATCATGCAAACACATGGTCCTTAATTTGGGTTGTAACAATTGAAATCAGCTGTTGCGTTTTGGGAGGTTGTCAGATACAGTTGTTTTTTTTGTATATAACTTCATTTTAGAGGGAATGTTTCACAGAAAAAAAAACATTTCTAGTATGAACTTCATAATCAGCAGCTTTCAGACTAAAATTAAACAGTAATGTTTTTTATCCTTAATACATTAAAGTGACCTATAAGGTTTAATAGATCGGGTGTACAGTAATAGAACGGTCGTCGGACCTTGCAGTCTGCTTTTGGCTTCATTCTGCTCTAAGCTGGTGATTGAAGGATATTTTTAAGGGAGCAATTTGCCTCACATCAGTGGGGAATCACGCTTTGAGCGGCCAAGCCGACAACCCCAATCCAAACAGCAATCTTTACAGGGTTCCATGGTAGGGATCCTGTTTGATATTAACTCGTGCATCACGGCAAGGAAGCCGACTGAAGCCGCGGCAGTGACTGTTTAGTTTAACAGTTGGACCCGTTAGAAATCTGGGGCAGCTATGAGTCAAAATATGGACACATCACCGTGAATCAAAAAGGAAAGTTCTTACTCTGTTGGAAGAAATTTCACAAATATTTTATCTGATTCATCTTAACGCTATACAAAAGCCTAGCCTATTTCAGACTTATCCGCCTAGTTCAACGATTTGTACATTACCTTATAAACAACAATGATTGGGCCTAATCGTTTGTATTCACAACGAGCACATAAGGAGTCAACTAAAATGTTGTCTAAAGAATATCCATAATTTGCATTACCTTTTTGAAGTTTAACTCCAACTTCCCAAGAGATAAAAATCCTGAAACCGTCAGAGTCCACACAAGAAGAGACCAAAACAAAGGCAGCAAGTTGTTACATGCCGAGCAGATATGAGCACAATACCGGCACGCAGACCTACTACTCCTTCCAACATGTATCCAGCGTCCCCCTCCTGGGAGCTTCTGACCTCAGAAAAGAATGACTGCGGTGAAATTCCCCCAGAGCTGCTTTTTTTTTCTTCTCCCCCTTCCTCACAAAAAGCCTATTATTAACCTTGAACCTTTTTATACTTTGGGTAAATACAGGCTCACATTAGCCGCTGATGAAGGCTTGGATGGGGGATTTGTCTTTACTCCGGAAGGGAGGGTGTAACCTTATCGAGGGGTCCTTTTCATAACTTCTTGTCACGCGCCTTGCGAGATGGGCCTACCAAGTGTCTGTCAAGAGGGAGACTACACGGTGCATCTCTAACCACCCATTCATTCACCAACCCGTTAAAAAAAAAACGCCGGGCGTGTTCAGGGAATAATCCAACCTTCCCTATCTGTCTTAGCAGCTAGCCAAGATCTTTCCAGCGCGTCATACTGTCAGTGATCAGCGGCCAAGGAAAGCTAAAAGTGAGTTCAGGGAAGACCTGTAGCGTCACTGCCACGGCCACTATCAGTTTTGTGTAATTGGTCAACCTTGGCAAGGCGTGACTCAGTTTTGTTTCTTCTTTTTTTCCTTTGTAAATAGTTGAAAAGGGAAACCCTCGTTCCTTATGCAGCGTTATCGGTTGTTACCAGAGCTCAGCTTCATAGAGCTGCTTAAGCACAAACAAGTAGCTAAGCACAGCAAAGTTATGCTTACCAGAATAAGGTTAACAGGCAAATCACTTAGTCACATTCACCATCTTTGACTAGCATCTTGCTGTAGAGCAACTGTTAGCAATGTTATCAATGATGAATAGAAAACATTATGAAGTGTGGAGTGGAGTCACACCCAAGCGGCCAAGCGCACTGCTCGAGCTAAAGTGTTTCTGATCAGCAGAGTGTGGGTTCGAGTCCAGCTCTTGACAAGTATGTCCTTAATAGAAAGAAACCAACCATTATTGCTCTGGATGGGATCTAAAGCTGTAGGTTCCGTTTTTTTTTTTTTACAATACACGTCAAAGAACACAGTTACACTTATCACTTAAGAGAAGGGGTTTGCCCAGGTGTTTCTGGCAGTGGCTGCTGAATGCACGGCAGCACCTCGTAAAACCATAACAAGGTGCTACATAAATGGGTCAAAAACCTGTCTGCGGAAATAAATAGTGATAAGCGCTTTGAGATGCCCGTATAGAGCGATATATAAAAACTAATTGCAATTTCGGGACTTTTCGGTTCAAAAAAGAACCACCGTTTATCTCCTCAACATGAAGCATCTTCATCAATTGCTAACTCTCTTTCCTTTATCCATCTTATATGATTGTTTTTAGACTTTGCCTTTCAATTCTCCGTATATAATCCTATTTATTTATTCGTTTATAATATTCTGGTGAGATATGATTTGGAAGTTGATTCCTTTGGCCGTGGTGTTGCAAATGACACAGTTTTCAATTTCTTTGATTCAATTTTATACACCTGTTGCGTCACACCCCTCAATCCTGATTTAAGACATTGACAGAACAACGCCCTCAAAGTCAAACTAAAGCTATATAGCCCAAAATATTCTTAGTACGCCTCCATATCGTACAACCATTAAAATAGACTGTCCAAGATATGCCCATTTATCATGAGGTATGGACATATGCCAAAATCACATATCAGCACAGAGGAAAAGCCGTAATTTTTTTTCCGACAGCCCACTTTGATGTTTAAAGCGTAAAACGAAGTGGCGGTTTAGTGAGAGTGGATGCAGTGTGGACTGCAATGCAGGCGCACCACCCAGGATGACACGCCCTCTAGCGGGGCTCAGAGGGCTAAACAGCTTTCCCGGAACTCAATTACCACATCAGAGATCGGGAAGGAGATTGGGTGCAAAACAGAATGGACCTATTGCCGTGCTGCCATATTGTTTTTCTTGAATTCAAATCAATGTAACAAAATCAAGGCCAAAAGAGCATCGTTTTGGATAATCATGATTGAAAACAAATAAACTGGCACAGATGTGGGGCAAGCTGATGATAGCAGAGGTACAGTTCTCTAAAGTTGCATGACAGAAATTACACAAAAAGACTTATTTTCTTAGAAGGAATCTGGCCAAAAAAAATTGTTTCAAAATGAAAAACAAACAAAATCTTTCCCTTAAAAACATTATATTATGCCACACACAATGCATAAAATACATGCAACATGCAAACAAATTGTATGGCTGATGGACGTGAGATAATGTCGCGATCCCTACAAAAGTTAACTTTTAGTTTTTAATAAACTACAACTGCAGATTTGTTTTCTTGTGCAATTCCTTGAATGAAAGCTTTTAGCTTAACTTTCTCGAATCTCTGAGAAAAAAATACCTGTTTAAAACTTTAATTTAACATGTTGGCTTATTGTGGGTAAAAATCGGAGCGAACATCTCTAAGGCGCTATTGCCACACTCGCATAGGGCCCTAACCGCAACTATCCAAGCTGTTTCTCCTTTGTACCATCCCCAAATGAGTACCCCTTTTTAAAATTATTTTAGTGATGACAGGTGATTTTGCATATCAACCTATCCATTATAATTGCTGATCCTGGCATCGTGAACAGGGGAAAGACTGATGACCTGTTTTCGAAAAAAAATGTACCTTTTTTATAGAAAAATAAGGTCAAAGGGGACATGAAAACTACAATGAGTCAATGACTTGGCATTTTACACTGGAGGCCTACGGGTAGTACGGTCATTGTAGTATGAATCAGTAGCCTGCAAACCCGCTGTGTTCAGGCACGGTTCAAGGTACTCAATCCAGCAAACCTCGCTCATCCCTAAATGCTTGATCCCCGCTCCCCGGAAAACCGGAAGGAATTGCACTACCTCGAAGAAAATCGCTTAATTATCCGAGAAGCTTAAAGACAATCAATTCTGTAGTTTTGTTCCCCTCTGACAGCTGCCTGGCCGTGTCTCTATCGTCAGGCTATTATGATGCGTTCTGTGGATGGGGCTTCCTTCCTATTGGAGTTAACCCATACAGACATGGTCAGTTAAAAAGCATGGAGGAGCACCATGGTTACAGTAGGTCATGTCTCGCAGAGAGAAGGCCCGAGAGAGTCCAAACTCAAACTTCCATCGATACTGACCAGGAGAGCCCGAATTACCTCTAATTACAAACATTCAAAATAAAATAATCATTTCTACTTTGTTGCGATTTATTTGATAAATATTTTGAATGCAGCCCTCTGGCCACGCATATGATTCACATTTCCTTCGACAAAAGTCTGGGATGGCTTGAAGTATGACGGCAAAAATATTATAAAATAACATGTTTTGGACTACAATTGCAACGACAGAAAGTGAAAAATATTTCGTGTTTTTGTGACTAAACACACAGAACTCATTATTGACTCTTACCGGGAGACTCTGAGACGTCATGAGAAAGACATAACAAGTAATCACACAGTTAACAAAACATGCTTAAAGCTGATTTGTGTGCAT
>CM021531.1:17482600-17495939 GCA_010994315.2 Pisaster ochraceus
TGCATTTTTGTTGACTATGATCATAGAAATGTAATATTTTGTATAACTCAAGATTTATTTTTGTTGACTATGATCATAGAAATTTAATATTTGGTATAACTCAAGATAAAAATCATAGCAAAGTGATGTAAAACTTGCCGTTCATGTGACCATGATGTGACAGATGGATACACCAGTCGATACTGCGTAGCGCCTGAGGCGTTTTGACTGGTAGCCGTCAGCATGTAAGCGAAGTAGCATTTCAGGCATATGTTACCAGCGAAATGTTTCTGGTTTCTGGATCGGACAGAACCACGTGGCCAGTCCATTCTGATAAATAGTTTGGCAACAAGAATGTAATTTTGAACTTTGACTAACATTAAGCTTTTACGCAACAATTCTTTTCAGATCTCGCTATAAAAGTATGAAAAACAATACATTTCGTCATCATGGGGCTGCAAAAATACCTCATATTATCCGTGTTCTCGTTACGACTGTGCTCGTACCTTCCTCTTTTTAAGACGTAGGAACATGCATGGGATAATTAGGGACCTGTGAAATACCTTGTATAAACCGACGTCTCGTATTTTCCGAGCTGGTATTAACAAGAGTCGACTGTATTAACTTTTTAAAATATATTTTTGTTGTTTTGGGGTTTTTTTTTATTAAAAGTGTCTTTGCATTGAGATTTTTATTGTAAATTTTCATTTCAGAATGCTGACAGACATCAAAAACAGTATCTATCAAGAGTCGTTTCTTGGCTTACGTCATTCAAAATGGCGGACTCGGAAAGCGACGTATCAATGACATCACCATCAGCAGTAACCATGATTACATCCCTGAATCCTCCTCCCAGTGACGTTATGGAAGCTGTCAATCAATCCAATGCTGTCATACCAGCACTGTTTGCTTTGCCTTCTGAAGGGTAATTTTTGTATTTTGTTAAGACTTAAGGCCTTGTCTTATGGGGCAATTTTTACAGGCAACTTAGAGGCAACCAACTGTACCGCATGCAAAAGGAAAACTTCAGTGACACAAGGGTAAGAGTCTTAGTACCCAAGAATATTAGGTGAAAATTGAAATGTGAATGTTTCCCTTTGTGGAGAGTACCTGGAGCTGGTTGCCTATAAATTGCATCGTGAGACATGGTCCTTAAACCTCATGTTTGTTATTGTAATGTAAAATGATTTAAGAAAGCGGGGGGGCACAAAAAAGTGTTGTTTGGGTAACAACCTTCACTTCAGTGGAGTTGAGGTCAGTGTTATCACCGTCCGCTGATAACTGAGTCGTATCCTTTTCAGATGCAGAAATTATACCAATAAATGATGTCTTCTTTTTCATGTTTAGTGGAAATGCCAAAAAGCTGAAGCTGTGCAAGCGAGTTGGTTGGTTGCGGGATGGCGTGTTTACTACAGGTTTCATGGAAATCAACATCAAAGAAGCCAAACAAAAAGGAATCTTCAACCAGCCACGTCATGTTACTCTCGTCCAGGGGGAGGATAGCATCTTTCAATCTCAGGTAATCCAGGGTCAAAAAGCACCCTCTAGCAAACAGCTCAGCTCCCTCGTACTCAGTCCAGGGACGTCAACCATGGGAATAATCAGTGCACGAGGGAAAGTCATACCAAAAAGGATAACTGTTGTCAAGAATGTTCCCTTTGCTATTAAATCCAAAGGGAAGTTGATTGCACTCGGTAAAGTGCCCTCTTTTGGGACATTGGCTAACAAGGCTGGGACATCAGCTGATACAGCAACAGGCCATCAAAATCAGACAGAGGGCAGTGAGGTTGCCAAGAACTTTTCTATGGTTACCCATGGTTTATCTACTCCAAATGTACAAGATTCAGCTCCTGGTTGGCAGATGTTGCCACACCCGAGTTCTCACTATAAAGAATCTGTCCTTGTTGAGGATGAGAAAGTCTGTGTGAAAACTAAACAGGACTGTGCTGCCCCTGCTGGTGAAACACAATCTTTTCCTGCTAAAAAAAGACTTCGGAAACAGAAACGCTCTCCCCGCATCACTCGTGCAAAGATGAAAGACAGGATCCCTCCCAAAGTCACCAAGTTGGGTTCGCCACGGACAGACATTTGTCATTTGAAATCATGGAGCAATCCCAAATTGGACCTCTTGAAAATGGACATTGATTTCTCTCGTCATAATGTACTTCAAATGGAAGGTCTGATTCATTTACCATGTGATCCTTCTCCAAGTGAATTCAACTGTTTGGATAAGGAGATACCAGAGACAAGGCGGAACTCTAGCGACAAAGTCCAAGAGGCGCCAGAACTTTACTCAATCCTTTCAAAAGGCGCAACAAATAAACATTTGGAGAACCAAACTACTGCTCAAAGCAAAAACAGGACTGTCGAAAACGGGCAATACAGCACAGAATGTTCAAAGCAAACATTGGTTCACGAGGAACAGGAACAAAATACTGACGCAGTTGGACAGTCTGAACCTATTCAGATAAAGAAGGTTGTTCGAAGTTCTGACAAACAGGAAAAGTTTCAAAAGCGCAAATTTGATGAGGCCTGCTCCCCAACAACTAACAGAGCATCATCGAAATTGAAGTGTCACCTAAGTGAAGAGCTGAGTTGTGGCGAGCCAGCAGTTAAATATACCAAAGTTGTCAACCCTGAATTGTCTGGCACTCCACCGACAAACCTGGGATCGAAGACTGGTCTTTCCCAACATTATGACCCTGATCCATTTTTGCAGAACGAACGAAATAGATGCGGTCAGGTTTTTTTGAGTGGTAACCAGGATATATTTATACAAAATAAAAGGCCAGAGTGTGTGGCACGTTATTGTGGTGATAACATAACAACAAATGCTAACACATGTAGTTTACAAGATGTTGGTGCGAAAGCTTCGTCGCAAAACAACAAAGGTGTAACAACAAATTGCCCTATGCCTCCAGTGCAAACTGTAGGTGGACAAACTTCAAGTCACGCAGTCCCAGTCAACTTTAGTACTTCTGTAAACTCTGACTTGGAATTGACAGAAGGTAACCATTTTGGTATCAACTCAAGGAACACTCTGTCAATAACAACAATTTCAGAAACAAACAATGAACGGCCCAGCTTACCAAGTGATTCATCAGTTGACAAGACAACATTAAATCTAGCCTCGGACGGAGTCCCATTATTACAAATCGGCTCCGTTTACAGTCTCTCAGCTGAAGAAGCCAAAAGACTGTTCCCAAAGGCCTCCATCGAGACACCTTCAGAGGTAGTTGAAACAAACCAGAGTCCAGTCGATGCTGATTCGAACATACCGAAAAGCAGCTCTACTAGTGGTTCGGTTGTCGAACCTTCTGCAACCAAAGTTAACTTAGAACTATTGGACCTCTCAATAGATTCACAGCCTAGTCAGTCTCAAACATCTGACATATCAATATGCCCGATTCAAGCTCAAACTATAGAGACAGTGTCCACAACTACATGCACTCTGCAGACAACTCGGCTATCGTCAAGTGCCATTTCTAACTCACCAGTCAAAACAACAAGTGTACAACATACCACGCCATTGCCACCAGTAGTTTGCATAAATGGACAGGTTTTAACGTTAGATCCTAACAAGCTACCAGGCAAAGTCCAAAAGGATCCCATGGAACTCGTTGTTATTGCCCCACCCAATACGGCACACAATGTGGGACAGAATGTGATACCCAAGACCTTACATGTGTCTCACTCGCGAATGTCAAGCATTCAGATTGAGAAGCCACCTTCTCAACAGCAATCCAAAGTGCACGCTACATCAATTATTGTCCCATTGACTCAGACCGTTACAGTCCTGGGTCCGCCTGTTTTCCGAAATCCGGGCAATAAATCATCATCGGTCCTAAACATAAGTAGTGTGTCTGTACAGTCATCGTTTAGGAGAACGCCATTGTTTCAAAATGGATCTTTTGTAGGGTGCAATACAACCTTCGTTCCAACAAGTGTCATGCCCAATGCAGCGTCAGACGTAAGCTGTTCCACCTCTGCCGGTAGTGTGTGCACATCAATATCTTCAAGTTCAGCAGTTGGTTCAATCTGTAGCACAGACACTGAGTCTGTCAAGAAACCTACACAGCAAAACAATTCCACTACAAGTAATCAGAACACACCAGAGGCGGAAGGACAGAGAACTTTCCTTATAACAACTAATCTGGGTGAAAATAAACTAATCAGCTTTCCTTCGACTGCAAATGGAGTACACATCTTATCTCAAATGACACAGGCCCATCAGGACAACCAAGTTTTTCTCAATCAACTTCAAGCTAAAAAACACAAAGAAATATTGAAAAACGATGCAGTTGGTAAACAAGCAAACAAGATTTTAAAACCAACCCCGATTTTGGCCCATGGAAGCAGTGACAACAACACGGATAAAGCTATAAGCTTGAACACTGAGATTGAAAAGAATCCACAGTCAGATATTGGAGAGAAACATAAACGTAAACGTAGAGGACGCAATAAGCATAGAACTACTGCAAAAGGTCACAAGGGCTCACAGGAAGCAAATACCACGACTTGCAACGTAACAACACAATCTTTGGCTAAATACTTGCATGCATTAACTCACAATGAAGACTTGGGGAATAAATACAACACTAGTAAAGTTACCAGACCATCATCACAATCCGACGGCACCCCAGGAAGCCGACCAAATTTACCACGACCTAACGACAACCGCAATAAAAGAAAACGTTTTATTCCATCAAACTTCTGCGAAAAGAGTGCAGGGCTATCATTTGATAGAAACGAGGGCAGCTTGCCAGAAACCCAATCTAACATCCATAAGAAGGGTATGAAACCAGCTGGTCCATTGAGCACAAGCCAGAAAGGTACCAGGCCCTCGTCACAACCGAACGTCAGTAAGAGGGGTAGGCCACCATCAGCAACCTCCTTAAAAACTAACCGAAGAGGCACCACACCATTGTCACAACCAAACGTCAGGAAGAGGGGTAGGCCACCAGCAACCCCATTGAACACCAACCAAAAGAGCACCTCGCGATCGTCACAACCAAACGTCAGGAAGAGGGGCAGGCCACTAGTGACCCCATTGAACACCAGCAAAAAGAGCATCACGCCATCGTCACAACCAAACGTCCGTAAGAAGGGTAGGACACCAGCAATTCACTTGAACCCCAACCAAAAGGGCACAGCGCCATCGTCACAACTAAACGTTCGTAAGAGGGGCAGGACACCAGCAACCCCATTGAACAAGAATCAAAAAGACACCACCCCATCGTCACAACCGAACGTCAGTAAAAAGCGTAGGACACCAGTATCCCCACTAAACCCCAACCAAAAGGGCACCACGCCACCGTCACAATCAAACGCCCGTAAGAAGGGTAGGCCACCAGCAATTCACTTGAACCCCAACCAAAAGGGCACCACGCCGTCGTCACAATCAAAACTCAGTAAGAAGGGTAAGCCACCAGCGATCCAATTGAACACCAGCCGCAAGGGCACCACGCCATCGTCACAATTAAACGTCAATAAGAAGTGCAGAACACAAGCTGCGCTATCAAACACCAGCTCAAAGGGTGCTTTGCCATCGCCAAAGTCGGCTGTAAGTCGTGGGAGAAGCACGCCAGCTATCCCATCGAACGTCATCGGAAAGAGTTGTTCGAGATCGTCTCTTGCAGACGTTCTTCAAAAAAGTCACGTGCAAGCAACCCTATCAAACAGCAACAAAAAGAGGAACTCGACCTCGCCAGCAACTCAATCTAGTTTAAAGAAAACAGATAACTCGACGTTGTCTCTGCCTCACGTCAATCAGACGAGTAGCATGTCAGCAACCAGTTGGAGTGTCAGCAAAAACGACACGACGATATCCTCCTTATCAGACGTCTATCGAGAGAGTTCGTCACAGTCGTACATATACCGAGAGGACAGGCTGATGCAACTGAAGAAACTCATGAAGCAGAAGGAGCAGGATATCGAAGACATGAAGAAGTTACGACAACTTGAAGTAAGGGAAAAACTTTCGGACCCTGAACTTTGTGACCTTTAACAAAAAGCACGTAAGTTCTGCAGCTGTCAATTGTATGAAAAATCAGAGAATATTAAACTACATGTAGTGAATAGTTTCCCAATAGACAAACCTTTATGCAAACTGGTTATCAAGTTCTCTAGAGACAGACCGAATGAGAGCTTGTGTTTTGTCAGGGATTTAGTGATGTTTATTCCGATTTTGAGTGTCAGAATAAGGAGTCTTCTGAGTACATGTAATTCTTTTCTCGGCTTGACAGTTTTGAGACCAAAGAACTTCTCGGTGTGAAGAGAGACTTTCAGGGAACGCTGGCTTGCAGCCAGCTGTTCTGGAAATGGTGCGCATGCTCAGAAATACTAGGTTTTGAGCAGAAAAAAGGCAAATCTTGTTTTTATGTTTACAAATTATGTATCGTACTTTTTATGGAAAGGACCAGCATGTAGGCCTAACGGTTTAAATGTATCAGCTGAGGTCATAAAAACCGAACTACTGTGACAAAATTTCACAAGGGTCTTACCGGTTGGCAAATGTGTGTGCTTACATAGACCGTGCCAGTCACGTGCAAACTCGAAAATGTTGGGGACTCAATTGCTTTTAAAGTGTGAAGGAAACAAAATTGCGCATTTTTACAGGTCCAAGTGTACAAATACGCGCAAGACTTGGATGGAATATTAGCAGAACAGACTTCTGAAGTGTAAAGCCAATTTCGTACATCAAATTGACGGCAAAAATAAAATCGGATCAAACAATTCGCTGTTCAAATGTTCGTTGAAATTTGCGAACAACTCTTGCAAAACAATTGGTGTTAAACTTGCATCGCCCAGTCCTTCACCGAACACAAATTAAATTTTCTTAATCTGGCTAAAAGATGCTGTTTTAAAACGGGAAAAAACACTCGTTTGCCACGAGAACGTGCAAAATATTTTGAGATTTTGTGTAATTATTTGTGTTTATAGCTGCAGCAGGTAGTGTAAGGTTTCCAAAGTATTGTATTTTGAACTAACTGTTATTAATAGTTGACGGTTTGTGGGGGCTGTCTCTCTCTCTCTCTCCTTTCTTTAGCTCTAATGAAAATGGTTAACTGAACTACTGAACTACAGGAAAGTAGTTATTAATGTATTTATTTCTATTTATTTTAAATCTCCGGACAATAGAAACATCTGGACTAGGAGCCGTCTGGGAAGTACATGTACACAGCTTTTAAAAACTAAAATGGTTGTTACCTAATGAAAACATCGTTTTGAAGAGGGGCTCCAGGGTCATACTGACTTTTGTGATCCACTCATTTTTCAAAAGAATATAGTCCTTATGAAATGGGGAAAAATCTATAACCTTATAACCAAAAACATACATTATTATGGTTTGTACATTTTTGTACTGAGAACTTTTAGTTCATTCCTGAAGTTTGAACATTTTCAATCAAAATGGCATTGAATTTGACTTTTTGATTGCCGCAAAAATTCCTCTTTGGAAAGTACAGACCCGTTGATGTTCGATGACGTCATGTTAAAAATTTTGCTCTTAAAGAGTCAAATAATTCAGCGCGTCACAAAGCTGAGTTTGACCTTTGAGCCCCTCTTTAGCTTCAACATGTCATTTGCACCTTCAAATGATAACCTGAGACTGAATGACTGAAACAAATGATCACTGATTACTGTGGGCTGTTAACCTTATGGAGCCCTGAAATTTTACTTTTGTTTTTTTACAAGATACCTTTTTGTGTAACAAATGTTTAATTATTCAAATTTTGTACATTTATATAATCGTTGTAATTTTATCGGTTACTTATTTTGACACCTAACTCTCAACATTCCAGAACCTTAAAAAACCAACATCATTTTGCTTGATTTGATAGATTCATTAACGAACAGATGTTTTATTTTTGTTACAAAATCAAATTGATATTGTGTATAGACACCGGCCTTTACAACCTGCCAGATTTCCTTCAACCTTGCATGCCTCACTACAGTAATCGCGTGTTGAATCACTGTAGTTATGCGTCATTGCTTGCATAATAGTCTATCCAATGAAACCATTTGGTTTGTAGGACCAGAGCCTGTCTTTATCCTTAAGACACGGGACCAGTCTAATTGCAATGTCTCACAATGGTTGACTTAAGGATAGCGCTATGTGGCAGTGGACATTACATTTCCGTGAACTATGGATTTACCAATTATGTACCTGGCAGATTTCCGCCATCTGGCGTCTTCAAACGGGCTCCCGCACATGAATCGAAAGTAAGACAAGTCTTTGCACAAAATGCATTGCCAGTATCGTATCGTTGTACATCGTGGAGACATTGTTGGTTAAAGAAAATAAAAGAATTGTAGAACATTTCCCTACAAACACTCTTTTCCTCTGTATATAAGTTTAGTGTTCTACAAAAAATTAATATCGTAATTTTTAAATACTCATAATGTACATGCAAATACATTTAAATATCAATGGCCGAAGTTCAGTTTTCGTTTTTTAAAGAGTTCGTACATGTACAATCGGATATATTTATTGTATGACAACACTTTATTTTGAAGAGTATGTGCATTCTAGTTAAAGCTTTATAAAATTCCATGATTAAATTAGTTTACATTTACACAAGGTTGTCACATGATAATGCCCTTTTTTTCTGGGGGGGCGGGTACTAAATTCCTTCTTTTTTAACTTTGTTTTTCTCAAGTAACCGTTATGGTGAATGTGTAATAGTGAAGCAAATACCTGCAATGTTATTTAGATAATTCGAAGATTTTAGTGAAAGTCATAGATTTCGCCTCGGCTCTGGTTCTGCTTGTGAATTTTTTATTTTTTTTTATCTTTATGAGAAATTCAGGCAGGCGAAAACCGTATAGCAGAGTTGACGCCATGGCTTCGAAAACACCGCCAGATTTACTCTGTCAAAATCCAAAGTAATTTACATGAACTATAAGGTTAGCTGTGAAACCGAACCGGGAAAGACGCCGAATCCGACCGCCACTATGTCACTCACCGTTGCCTTAAATAGTGCCTTAATTACCCGTAGCTTTTGCCATGATGAATGCAACATGGCGGCCGATGTGGTATCTTTTCTGTGAAAACACGTGTCTTCAGAAACTTGCCAATAGTCCATATTATGCAAGTCCCAATGGCCATGATCGGTGCACACATGATTTTTGGTAAAATCAGAGTCCGAGAAACACGGGTGTGGCAGGAGATTCTGTCCCCTAGGAGATTCTGCCCCCCCCCTTCCCAACCCCCACACCCATACGGCGAATTGTGAACTAACTTCTTTTGATAGCGAGCTGTTTTGATTCAGCCTTCTTCATCAGCCCATGTTAATTTCCCATTTGCGGGAACAGAATCTCCGGGAGACAGATTGCCGTGGAACACCGGCAAAAAGCAACCATCATGGCGCCCTGATTTTGAAGCAATGCAATACACTACTATACAACCTGGCACAACTGTAAACTTCATCATGGCGTCCATCGCGGCAACTTTGTTTAACTGTACTCGGTTTCCCAACATGCATTGCGCTATACATGTATTGTTAAGATGGCGCTTGTGCATAAGGGACATTAATGGTTCTTCAAGACAGTGAAGAAACGTAGACATGGTTTGGTTCAACAGTCTAAATACGCATCTTTTTAAGTACGTTACAGGAAGTGTTCATCTGGTTCTGCGATTGTGTATTGTCACTTTTACTGGGTGTAATGTCAGTTCTCAGTTTGGGAATGTTAATTTACCTCAATGGACTGAACCTAAATAGTTACATGAAGTCCTATTATAGCCCTGGTATTATTATTCAAGTACAAATTATTTATATATATATTTCTTAATTTTTTCCAGTTTTACCTCTGGCAACATAGTATACTTTTTAATAATTGGTGCCTTGTCAAGTTAGCAGTACTGATTTAGAATAAGTCTGGAATTTGTCTTTTAAAACAGTGTGAACTTAACTTTACAAGTTGAGTTAAGACGATTTTGTTTTTATTTTAGGAGGGATCAGAAGTACATGCATGTTGTATAACAAACTAAAAATTTAGTAACCGCCTAGTTCCAACTGATTGATTGGTGTAGGTTTTTACGGTGTTTGAATTTGTCAAATAAAATCAAATTGCGTGACAAATGAACAATTTAAAATTGTCCAATAGTGATGTCATTTTTGTTTTCCTAACATAATATTAATTAACAGTTACGGTAAATGCTGACCAATTCTGGAAATTTTACCTGGATCCATTTCTGGGTCAGGCCGACCCGGAATCTGCTTGAAAGTTGGATTTTTAGCTCAGATTCAGCTTCAGTTTGACCTGGGCATTTTTGTGCCAGTTTGACATACTCCGGGTCCCAATGACCCGGATTGGTCTGGGCCCCGGAACCGGGTCAATTCTAACCCTTGGGTGTTAAGAGTGTAAACTCGTTGCCCAAAGTTTAACAGCGATATAAATTCAGTAGTTGAGGAGTGATTTAACATCATTTCAGAGATACTTGCCAGCAGAATGGGATTACACTAGAAACTCCCGGGTCAGAATTGACCCGGATTTCCGGTCTTAGGGGACATGACCTTTATCTGGGTCAGACTGACCCTGATAAAGGTCAAACAAAATGAGATTTTTGCTCGAATTCTGCGTCAGTTTGCCCCATTTCTGGGACCCGAAACTGGGTTAATTCTGACCTGACAGTTTTTAGAGTGTAACCCTATGTTACCCAACGTTTTTACGGTGATATAAATTTAGTAGTTTTGAGGAATGATTTCAGAGATACAATTGGATTATGACGGCAACAGAGTTAGGACGACAGTGGAAGATTCACAGTGCGTCTTGGGTTGCTCACAGTTGCAGATTCCACGGACCTTGATGTGTTACTCGTTGGGGATGTTGGGGTCATTCTCTGCATCGAAAGCCCCTGATTATGACGTGGTTGCGATGCCGTGCCATTGCCACGTCTCGTCTTAAGGTACCACCGCCTTCGGGCAGATGTACGACCTGTGAATGCATCACGAAACGCCTGCCGGTATAGCGAGCTGGTCGCGGTGTAAATGTATGGGTTTAGGGTGGAATTGAGGTATAACATAATCTGAGCAATATGCACGAACACCTCAAAGTTCACGACTTGTCCATCGAGGTCCAGTATACCAACAGAAAGGCAAAGTAATTGAAACGGTGCAACGCATATGAAGAAGGCTACCCCATTTGCGATAAGCATGATCGACACTTGGTTCCGTACCCGGATGTTCTTCGACACGACTTCTCTAGAGAGCGAGTCATCACGTGATCGTTGTTTCAGTTTGAGGATGATTTGCGTGTAGGCAAAACCGTTGAAGAGAAAAGTGCAGGCAAACGGTATGGTTTGAAAACAGTTTGAAAAGTTATCAAGCCATACGTTTCCAGGAATGCCAGAGCATACTCCAATGACATCTGGAAATTTAGAAAAGGTTTCATTTTCAGGCCACACGATACAATAATAGTATAAGTTGTAGTGGGCAGGTATCATTGCAGCTGAAAGAGTAATTCCTACAGACCAGGCACCAACGATGAGTTTCTTTGTACGGGAGAATGAGTGCAACAAAATGTTTTTGAGTGGATAACACACTGCGTAATATTTCTCCATAGAGACCAATGTTATGATGAAGATAGACACCCAGTTCGAGACATGTTGCAGAAAATACACAACGGAGCAGCCAGGAAGTCCCATGTACTTCTGATCACCAGGAACCGGGCTTATAAAGTATTGGAGGAGTCGGTTCCCAACGGTCAGAAGGAGAAACGAGATATCGGCTACAGCGAGGTTGGTCAGATACATGTTGGTGACGGTTCGCATGGAACGAACTCTCGTCACCACGAACAAGAATCCAAGATTACCGAGGAGCCCTGTCGCGAGAATGAGTGGCATGACAACTACCCTCATCGTCAGGGTGGTTTTGTTGTAAAGGAAGTTAGAAGCTCCAAAAGGATCTTGAGAATAGTTGAGAGTGTTACTCGCATCACAAAATGGTTTGTTCTCCATGGCGCGTTCCAACCGAGTGCTCCGTTGAGTGTACTGTCCAGATCTAGCCCTGAGTGCATGATACGTTCAATCATGCTCAGTAAATTGCCGCTCGGAAAAATGACACCAATATGTTATTCATTAACGCAATAATACAAGAGAGTTTGAGAATTTATCCCATCAAGTTTCGTCCCAGTGGAGCCAACAAAATGCCAAGGACGAGCCATCCTGCTGATTCACTGTTATGACTAAACCTTGTTGAATCAACGATCGTTTGAATTTCATGACAGCTTCTACTATGCACTAACGCAACCTCATGCTCGGAGGCAGTATTGCAAAGTGATTGTAGTAATTATTAACTGTAAGAGTTGACTTAGGGAGCGTGGATAAATTATGTCACGGGCACGGCCGCAATCCGGTGCGTTCCTATGCGTGCAAGCTCAAACAAAAGAAAACCCACACGGTGTCACGCACTGTCACGTGTTCTTCTGCAATCGTCCGGTCTTGGCATGAGGGAGACTCACTGTAAAACAAAGGAACAATGGTGTTGGCCAAATGCCACTGTGTAGTTATAATTGGCTTACTAGATAAACCCATAGCCTTTTTCTCGTTTCAGTTGAAAAAAATAGAATCCATGTACTGTACGATCATTGTTTTTCCGGCCTGGTATATTTACATGGATTTTTCTAAGTAAAAACAGATAAACCCTAGCCTTTTCCCACAATAAGTCTACTCTCGTTGAAAAAAAAATAGGAGCCATATAAACGGAAATTTTATTTCAGGCCTGGTTTATACATTATTTTGTTATTTTTAAAAAGTAATTTCTTGCACATCGTCGTCAGATTTTATTTAAAATGCTATATGAAAGAAAATTACTATATTATTATTATTATTATTATTATTATTATTATTATTACTATTATTATTATTAGAGAAAGAGCTTCGTTGATAACCTATACTGTTTTGAAAATGTTTTTGGCCGAGTTCCTACAGAGGATGTGGGTCTTGCTGTTGCTCTGTTGAGATATCAAATGAGAATGAGTGGGACAGGCCTATGTCTCTAAAACACTTGTTTTTGCATCCCCAAGTACCCTGAAACAGGAATGCAACCTCAAACAATTATTTAATCCTTACACCAGCTATTCTTTATTCATTCAAGTCATGTTGTTCTGTGTAGCAAAATTTTCTTCCCAAAATCTCGGAATGAGAATGACAATGCCGCGATCGTGAGTTATAACGCAGATCCGGTAATATTCCTTTTACTAACGGGTTGCGCAATAAACAATGCAAAAAATAGCCAACCAGGGGTGCGTCCAGTGTGGTAGAAGCCTATTTGGAGCGGGGTAGTTTGGTTTGTGAAGTTGACCGCGCGGAACCACAAACCCGCAGCAAAAATGTGTCGGAAGGTAACCCCACCCCCCC
>CM021531.1:17540181-17550484 GCA_010994315.2 Pisaster ochraceus
GTTCCTGAATTGCATCAAGCTGTGTGGTTTCTATTTGCTGCTTGCACGGATCCGCGGCCACAAAATGCCAAGAACATAAGAGGATGGTGGCCCTCTGCAGCGTTCCCCTTCCAAAGTAAAAGCAGGACCCCAAACCACTGACGAACTCATTCCCCCTGGGCCCCCCCCCCCACACCCACCGAAAAAATCACGATATTGCAGCTTGGCATAGTTCATGTATCATTCAGACCCACAGTGGATTATATTTAATGGTCAGATAGTAGAAGGGTTGGCTGTGTCCTGTGTAGATGCATTCATCACATGATATCATACTGCATTGGTATTATACATGTTATATAATTTCAAGCTGGCATAGTTTACGTATCATTCAAAACCACAGTGGATTATATTTAATGGTCAGACAGTAGGAGGGTTGACTGAATACTCCTGTAGATGCATTCACTGTATGATATCAATCATATTTTATCAATCATTCACAATCACAGTTAATGATACTGAATGGTCAGACAGGTTTGGTATCATATTGTAGGCTGACACAATGCATCTACTGTTCAAAACCCTGTGGATGATACTGAAGGGTCAGACATGTCAGACAGTAAAAGGGCTGAAAGAACTAAAATTGCTCTGTAAAGTCTAAATACAAAGACTAATTAGAACAATAGGCCTTGGATGAACACAATCCATTCAGAAATTTGGCTGGATTTGCTTTTGCAGAAACAAGCGAGAATTTGTTCAAACAGAACAGAAAGAAGAAGATTGCAGAGTTAAAACAGAATGAAATTCTTGAGTTGAAGAAGCGCTGTGGTCTGCATAAGATGAGAGGAGAAGACCAGGAGGTAAGATGATAAAGCAACAATCGTTCTCCGTCTGCTCAGGACTATCAGTTTACAAGTGCAGTTTGTACGGATTTCATAAAAATTGCTTTTGCATATTTTGGAGCCCCTGGTAAATGGAGGGCTTTGTTTTATCAGGAGTAGTCTCCAAAGTAATTGTTTGGCAAAGACAAACGATTATTATTCGACTAAAATACCTATTTACGAATTTTGATCTATCTTTTCAAATTTTCACTCATTTTTTATTTAATTCTCTTTTTGATCATTACAGATATGATATTGCTATTATTGATTTGTTTTCTTTCTGCAGACTAATTTGATCAAACAACTCAAGATTGTCCACTCGGAAATCAAAGATCTACAACGTCAGCGAGCCGAACTTGACAAAAAGCCAAAGAGACACTACGAGGAGTACATTATGAACAAGGCTGACATTGTGTGCTGCACGGTGAATGGTTGCGGTAGTCAGCAACTTCAGAGAAATAGTAACAACAACAATAAATCGAGGAGGATGAAGTTTTCTTGTGTCATCATGGACGAGGTAAGAGTAGAAAGGTTCTTTAGTACTCAGTGCGGATTTTTACCTGGCTTCTTTGTCCATTTTTTGAATGTTGAAGAAGATTCTTGTTTGGGTTTTATTTGGGTGGGCATGGAGATCTTTGTTCTCTAAATAAATATATTTAGAGAACAAAGATCGCAAAATAAATATTTCATGGCTTTAATGTTTATATTACTGATGGAGTTGCTTCTTCTTCGATTCAATTTTGGGGTGACCAAAGACAAATTGACTAGAACGGGAGTTGAACCTTTGACCTCTGGATTTACGTGCCGTTGCTCTACTAACTGTGTTATGTGTCTTGCCCTGACGCTGGCGGTCTCCCTTTTTTTGTCTTTATCTTGTTCGGGGGTTGCCAGTCAGGAGGTAATCAACCTTAAACCAGGGATATCACCCAAGTCTACGACACAACCTGGGAAATAGCAGTACAGGGATCACCTGCAAGGGATGCGACTTTTTATTTTCTAATATCAAGTAACGCACTACAAAAGAAACTGACTGGGTGAATGAAAATAATAATAATCCAAGTTTTTTTCTTTGAGGTCATTCCTGAACTTTCATGATTTTCAATCAACACGGCACTGCATTTTTGACCTTTTGACCAACAAACAAACTTCTCTTTAGTAGCAGCCTCATTTGTTTTTGACGTTCAATAACGTCACATTTCAAATTTCGCGATGAAAGAGTATCAAATAAAATGTACACCATTTTAAACCATTTTAACCTGTGATGAGACACTATTAAGTTTATTCCTTGCCATTACAAGGTTCAATCTGTTCGGAAATTAGTGGATCACAAAACTGAATTTGACCTTGGAGCCCCTCTTTATCAATGTTCTGCTAAGCAAAACAATGAGCAGGATACCAGTCACAGTTGTTTTTTGCGGATCGATGTTTTGGATGGTTAGCAGACATTTGTTGTGCTAAGCTGCTTTTTGTGCTTAAAGCAGCTCTATGAAATTTGGCCCTGGTCGCTTCTATAGGACTGGTTTATAGCATTTTTTTGTATTTCCTTCTGCAGGCCAATCAGTGTTCAGAGCTAGACTCCATTATCCCTCTGCAGAATTGTTCAATGAAGGTTGTGCTGGTTGGAGATACACAGTCACATCCGCCAACAGTTACTTCAAAGGTAATGTATTAAGGGAATAAAAGAGTGATGACCTCGGTCTTGAACGTTCGTTTAAAGCCTTGCAGGGTCACGGCCGTGCGATAAAGGACCGAGCCGAAGGCGAGGTTGAGGTCGAGGTCCTTTGTCGCACGGTCACGACCCTGCAAGGTTTTAAACGAACATTCAAGACTGAGTCACCACGCTTTTATTCCCATTCATAAATGCCCTTTTGTTAAAAAGCGTAATAATGTTGGAAAATCTGTAAAAACTTGTCTGAAATTTTCAGTTCCTGTCACGTCCTCAGGCGAAGGGTCAAAAAGTGTGCGACACTCAACGGTTGTGCGTCCGCGCGTGCACTAATAGATTGTACATTCAGTACCGGTATGTATTGATTGTGTTACGAGTAAATTAACGCCCGCGTAAGCTTGCGCGCCACGCGTATGTTTAAACACTTCTTACCCTGTTTATATCGCACGTTTAAACATGGCCATGTGATCAGCTCTTGACCAATCAGAATGGATGAACTGTCTCGGGTATTTATGAATGTACAATTCAAACAGCATGTTGATTTAGCAGCCATTTTGTACTCTGTAATTTGGGGGTTTTTTTTGTTAGAGATCTGAGTTGAACTTACAAAATGTTTGATAGATATTCATTTTGCATTGGGGTTAAAGAATATTGTTTATCCCTGATGCAAAGTAAACATCTATTAAAGTGTTGCTGTACCTGCTGCTAAAATGTAGGATGCGAACTGCCTCTAGCCACCGGGCAATCTCTGCGGTCTAGTGATAAGACATCTGTTCTAGCATGGCAAAGGTTGTGGGTTCGAATCCCACCTGAGTGATATGCCTGTGGTTTTGTTCTTCTTCTGGAAAGTACCGAGTATACAGTGCTCATAACACATTGGCAAAAACAAATATTAATAACAATATTACAAAATGCTTGCAGACACTTTTATGATGATATTGATTGACTTGTGATGCAGATAGCGTGGCAGCACGGGCTTTATCAGTCGTTATTTGAGCGTCTGTGTCGTCTCTTTGAACGGTCTGAAGGAGCTACATCACCGGTCCATTATCTTCTGACCCAGCAGAGAATGCATCCAGCTATTTGCCAATTCCCCTCCAAGCACTTCCACCGAGGTCGCACTGTTAACGATAAGTGAGTCAGGGTTTGCCCCTTTAACTTGTTCAGTGACCATCCAGCTGGACCAGTTGGCCTGTCGTTTCAATAGTCCCCCAGTCTCAGTCACTGGTCCAGATTTCATGTAATGAAAATGATTTAATTGATTACGTTTCCAGTGCGCCCTCTTCATCCGAGGATGTTTGATGGCGCAAATTACCATAAAATTTCCATTAAAAAAAATTACATCAAAATGCACAAAAATTAGGGACAGGATGGGCACGTGTATAGAAAGACATGTAAGTGTATTGTGGTATATTTGGTGCGTTGTTCATTGTTGTTTATTATGTTTAACTGGAAACGCTACCAGAAATCTAACTCAAATTTTTATGATAGTAAGCAACATTCAGACTAAGGAGGTGAGTTGTTGGGTTTTTTTTCTTTATCAGAATGGCCAAAAGGAAGGAAGTATTTTTTCTTCGTCCATACCTTTTCTTCAATGTGAGTGAAGGTCAAGAGATTCCGAAACCTTTCAGGTATGTCAACATTAGAAATAAAGCAAATCATTACACATGTATATATGTGACGGGCTCTACAGAATTGAGTCGTTTGGTGCACAGCCCACTTTCAAGTACAGGGCTGTTGAGTGTTGGGAGGGTGGACAACAAATTTGAAAATGAATTTATGTGATTTGCGGTTTCTTGCTTCTTAAGGGTCTTTATTTTCATATTTCTCAAATAAAAACCTTTTTTTTTTGTATCCATAAAGATGAATAAGAACAGATTTTTCTTGACCCTTTTGTGTACATTGTTTCCTTTACAGAATGTTGATGTCTTTTATTAAAAAGGCTGTTTCTCCATTACGGGTCATTTTCAGAGTATGAAAACATTATTTTTTCAAAAGGTCATAACTTTAGAACAAAAAATTACACAAGTGTGTAAGATATGTCAAAATGAAGCTTGTTATATGCTCTTTTCAGCCAAGTATAAAACTCAAAAAGTGAATTTTCCCCAATGTGACTCATTTTCACAGAGCCCATCACATATATACATGAACGCAGGGTTCAACTTGCCATAAACAGGACCCTCAGCATACCTTGCCATGTTGGCCAACACAGGAATTTAAAAAGTCCAGACCAAGAGACCTTCCACCCTAACCCTACCCAAACTCTTCTCAATCCTTGAATGCAATGTGAATATTCATCACTCCTCTAAGAGGTTGCGCCCAGCAATCCCTGAGCACCCCACGGTTGCATTCTGCCACCCTAAAAACCCAAGGAGACATTCTAGTTTGGGCCAGACTAGAATTACACTGGCTTACACTGATTCTGTTCTGCTATAATTACCTTCCTTTTCACAGAATCATCGCGTTGATTACTAAACTCTCTTCACTAGTTATTTTATCCTGCCCCCTATTGTTAGTTGCATTATCCTGATGCAGCATGCCCTCTAAAACACCTACTCAAAGAATTGTTTCTAATATTCGTCTTTTAATTGTTTGCCAGATTCTGAAGATCTTAGCTATTTGCATGGAGTACACTTCCTCTCCTTGCTGTGTTTGTTTTTATTTATATCTTGATTGATTAATAAATTTCACTCACTATTTATCCTATGTAGTTGATTCATAGTGTGCCAAATACTATAGTTACTACCATTGTACTTTATTTGTTGATTTAATCATTTATAGTATCCCATTTACATTTGCATGATTGTTGTAGCGTAATTGATTTGTAACGTGCCAAATACTAAACTTGCTACCTTTGTTCCTTATACGTTGATTGAATAACGTAAATTGTTCCATTTCATTTACATTATTCTTCTGATATGTAATTGATTATTAGTGTGCCAAAGCTGTCTTGAGCTTGTAAGTTTATACTTTTATTGTTAAAATCTGTGATGGTCTACATTTAGCGTAATGTGAGCACATTTTGTTGTTACCTTCCCCTACTCTTGGTGATATTTCCCAGCAAGTTGACCAACCGTTTGAAAGCACTCAGCTGCACTGGTTGTGTACAGGTGTATGGTGGCATGTGTGTACATTTACTGTGTAGTGTGAATGTGAATGCAGACACCACATTATGCAAAACTGCAGGCTGGCATAGTTTATCCACCAATAAAAAACCACAGTGAATGCTATTGAATGTTCAGACAGTAGGAGGGTTGACTATGTACTATGTAGATGCTTTCATTACAAAATATCATATTGTGGCATAGTCCGGCATAGTTAACTTTGCATAATTTAACTGTCATTTAAAACCGCAGTGGATGACATTGACTGGTCAAAGAGTAGGAGGGTTGACTGTGTACTGTGTACATGTATATGTATTCATCACATCATATCATATTGCAGGGTGGCACAGTTTACGTATAATTTAAAACCATAGTGGATGATATTGGCAGGGTGCATATGGTCGTTATTATTGACCACTTCTTTGTGTTTTCCCTTTATTGACGAAACATGATTGTTATCAACATTGCAGGAACTTCATCAATGAGAAAGAGGCTGACATGGTCCGAGCTGTATACTGCATGATATGTAAAGAGAAGGCGAGGAACCAAACAATGTTCAAAGAACTCATGGCTGTAGGTGTAACTACACTTTACGATGATCAGGTGCAATGTCTTGAACGCTGCATCACGGAGGCTGAAAAAGAAATCAAGAGATCCTTTCCGCCAGACTTTGTGTAAGGATCATCCTGCCCTCACCCTAAGCAATCCCGCCCTCTGCAAACCTTTACCTTCCAAAACCTTTAACCCAAACCCATACTTAACTCACCCATAAAGGAGTATTGAGTATACAGTGCTTAGCACACTTCGGTGTATGGGTAAAACCATATACAAGGACAATTTTGTTGACCCTTTCACACTTGAATTGCCAACCCTGGCAAACTCCCAGTGAAGTGAGAATAAACCAGGGTTAGCATATTGGGTGCTCCTTTCCCCCCCCCCCAGGAAAATTGTATCAAGTGTGAAACAAAAAAACGTGGGTTAGTGGTAGGGTTAAAAATTGCCCTGTAATTTTCTTGTATTTTCTGGGAATTGGCCCTGTAATGTGAAAAGGGCTGAAATAAGTTTAAACAAAACTACATACCATTAAAGTAAGAGTTTGAATTGTTATTTCTTTGTTTTGGCAGACTTCCAAAATTTGAAGTATCTACGCTGGATAAGTTTCAAGGGAGAGAGAAGGACGTCATCATTTTGAGTTGTGTAAGAGCAAATAGATCATCTGATCAATCAGCCCTTGGGTAAGAAACAATAAAAAAAAGGCTTTGCTGTTTGTTCATTGTCTGTTATTTGTAACACTAGACCTAATATGTATGTATATGTATACTAAAAGAAACTTTTTTTTGTATTTGTATAGAGCCTTTTGCATATGATTCTTACAAACAAAATTGTTTATACATATATTGTTATTGTAGTCATCTATCTATCTGGTCTCTGTCATTGTGTTGTTGCTGTCCTTGTCACGCCCAAGTCATTGCCTGTCATAAGGAAAAGCATAAAAGCACCATGCTTCACTTTTTCCCTACATGCTGGCTATGATTGTATAATGCTGTATGATTTTAGGGTTCTTGATATTTTCAAAGATTTGTGTTTTTGTTGCGTTGTTTATTTTGTGACTTTCATTATTCACACCTACATAATAATATAATTTTAATAACCTGTACTTGTCTTTGTAACTGCCATCATGAAATAAATGTTTATTGAATTGAATTGAATTGAATTGAATATGTACATGGCGGTATTCGAGTAGGGCGCCCTCGCCGGCTAGAGGTAGTGAAGAAGGTTGCTTGTGCGTTTCCATAGTTTCATAATCGTTTTTCCTCTAAGAGGGTGGCATAATGACACCGATACAACGGGTCAAATGTTGCAACTAAATAGTTTAGATTCGTGAGGATGTCTGGTCCTACACGCTACGGGGACAGAGCTTTCTTTGTTGCCTCTCCCAAATTATGAAACACTCTCCCTCCCTAAATTCAAAATGGCTCTTCCGTAACAAACATTTTAAAACTATGTTGAAGACTCCCTTATTCAAATATCTGTAATTACCCCATTCTGCAGCTTCTTAATTTCTGTTAGTTTCTTTTTTCTATTTTGTTTACTTTTCTTATGTTTATTATGCTTTTGCAATATTGGTGGGTTTTGGGTGGGGTTTTTTTTTGGGGGGGTGGTTATCTTTGTATTTTGTGGTGCTGTTGCCCTGGTTTTACTTAGTAGTCTTCTAGGATATCAGATTATTATTATTTATTATTATAATGCAGAATAAGCGAATACAAACTGATAATTCAATATATGGAAAGGATACGTAAAGACAGTTCCCAATATACGCCATCTTTATGGGCAACTCGAGTTTTTGATTGGGGCCAGGTCAAGCGTTCCAACTTCTCTACGTAGCCGCGTGGTTCACCAACCAATCATGGAAGAGTTTGGTAAAATTCCCGCATGCCACACGTGATATTTACACATAGCGCATTCAAAAAATGATTGATTTGCCCTTAAAGATGGCCGACGTCTAGTGGGAACTATCTGTTCAAGCTAGCGGAAACTAGAGATGGGAAGTCTGAACCCACAGATTTGCGGCAACATTTAAAATATGCTGAGAAGCAGTTTCATCACTTGGCAAAACAGCTGATCCCAGTTCATTGTCGATTACTAACCTACTATTTCTTTTATCTCTTGCATTGACGGTTCTTTAGCTTGGTTGGTGACAAGAAGCGGTTGAATGTATCTATAACGAGAGCCCGGTACTCTCTTTTCATCGTTGGTCATGTACCAACCTTACAGGTAAGGAAATATCAGTTAAGAGGGAAATTTTACATGCATATTCATTAACTGCATTTTTATTTTTATTTTTTCATTTTAAGAAGTTTTCATGTGTTAAGTAATTTAAACCACATGGGATATTGACTTGGTAAATTTTAATTCAATTCTGGGTTGAACATAGAAATATTTACAAGAGCGGGATTTTTACCTGCGACCTCCGTATTTTAGTGCTGGCGCTCTACCAACTGAGCTATCTAGCCCTAATGTCGTCGGTCTCCCTATTTTGTCAATGTCTTTGTTTGGGAGGAGGGTACCAGTCTGAAGCCAAGTTTTTAAATGGTTGCTCAATGTTGCTTCAATGCTATTCTATCAACTTTGTTACTTTCACTTTTGTTCCTGTACTGTACTGCACTCTTCCACATCATTGTTATTATTTTACAATTCCTGCACAGCCAGCATCATTAGTTAAAGACAGTTGTTGTTGTTGTTTTTTGTTAATAGACAAACAGTGACTGGGCTGCACTGGTTGCGGATGCCCGCCAGAGACAACTTCTTATTGATGTTTCCCGAAACGAGTACAGTGCTGCAGCCCAGCGCTGCAGCAAGAACAGACAAGAGTTAGAGACAAACACAAGGAATACCACACAGACAGCACCCAGTGTTGCCCCCCAATTACAGACCAGCCAAAACGCAGCCCCGTCAACTGTCTGCACAAAGATGACGAGGTCGTATGACCCATGCAAGATAGTAGAATCTAGTCCTGTAGGGGGTAAACACAGCCGTAGTCCAAAGACGCAGGCCGATCCGAGGCAGGCACCAGTGGCTTCTCCATCAACCTCAGGTGAGGGAGGGAGTACCAGTGGAGCCAATGGTACAAACACCATGGGTGATGCCACAGGACACAGGAGTCCGAAAGCATTGAAATCTAATGTTGCATCCCCGGCTGCTAAGCAGAGTCCATTCAAGAAGAAGCGCGTGAGCTTCAAGGAGAGCAATACCCAATCTATGAGTGAGAATTCTATACAGATGAGCTTAACACCAAAGCCAATGCAGCGGAGCAACGCCGCCCAATCCCCAACCAAGAGCAACCCATACAGTGTTGCATTTCAAAAGTTGAGATCTCAGAGGACAGCCTCCTACAATAAGTTGGGATGGAAGAGATCTCCGATGAGGCAAAAAGGAAACCAACACAGCAAACCTGTGGTCCATATGCCTCATAACTTAAGACAGGCCAGGGTGATGCCAGCGGTAGCTCAAGCGCAGCCGTCTGGCAGCACGGCCAACAAGTCATCTTCAAGTCGGGGCAAGACGCAACATCCGTCTCCAGTCTCCAGCGAATACGAGGCGCAGAATGGAAAGTCAACAACGAGCAAGTCTGCGCGTAATGAGCAACCCAATCAGAAGCTGGTTGCCGGTGGCAGCAATGGCAGTCACCACACACATCTCCCTGGTTCCCCTGGCATGAAAAGAATGAGCGCAAACAATTTATCTGGACCATCTAGGATGAACAATGCATCGACTCATCCGGAAAGAAATGCATCTACTTCTTCTCACGCTCTGAGACCAGCTTTGTCAAATAACGGGTTAACGGTACCCCTTCAACCAAACACCAGTTCAAGCAGTGAGGGCCATCAACCTACTACAAGTGGATCAGGTCAGCAAGGTGATGTGCCTGATTTACAAGAGACGGTGGAGAAGATCGCACGAAAGCATGCAAATACGAAGGCAACCAGACCTCTGCCCGGTTTACAACAGGACCCAAGACAGGCTCGTAAGCAAAGCAAACACGAAGGTAGAGTAATGAGATCCAGTAACAGTCATCCAGTACGCATTCCTTATTCTGGTCGGGAAAGTGCACCCTTTGACTGAGCCATGGTAGATTAATTGAGGGACTGGAGTAGTCCAACCTTTTTCAAAATGGT